>JAQGAZ010001451.1:0-29498 GCA_034692225.1 Polydesmus complanatus
CGTATTTTAAATTTTACCGTATCTTAAATAATATTTAAAATCTTATTTAAGATAATTTGTAGAAGTGGAAGGCTTTAAGGGGCTTCGTAGAAACCTCTTTCAAAATTCTGGTGGAAACATAGTTTTTGATTTTTTGGTTTTTTGAGTGAAACTCACACTCAAGTAACGACTATAAATACCGCCCTAAATCTTTAAGAGGCACCCCAAAGGTTTTTTTTAAAAACTTTTTTATAAGACATTTGAAAGCTACCCCTTCTTGCTACTAAAGCGGCAACCTTACTATACAACCTAGTGATTATTTTACTCCCTAGAATAAAACCTACGGTAATTCGTTAACCACACATTATTAATAATTATGAAAAAGTGAACCTCCGAGGCTCTTTATAACGACATTTCACTGAGTAGTTTTATATTTTAAAATGATTTTTAAAATGTATTGCAATTTAGAACTTGTCTAATGGTTGCGTGCGAGGAAGGCTTTGAAGAAATAGTGCAAATATTTTTACATCAGCAAGTGAATGTGTCAGCTGAAAACGCCGAAGGCTTCACAGCTGAAGATTTGGCGCGAACAGCTGACAACTACGAATGCGTAGAATTATTATTGAAATATTCATCTTTTCAAGTAGATTCAAATAGAACTGATTTTACAATGGAATCTTCAAAAATTGATGAGCCAACTTCCACTACTACCGCTCATACGCATGGTACCCCGCACGGTTTATAAAGCCTCATTTTAATTTGACATTAATTGATAATTTTAGATACCGGTAACTTAAAAGAAAAAGAAAGCGACTCTGATTCTTGGAATGACGACTATAGTGACGATTTACCCGCATCGCAACCCAAGGTTTCGTTTTATGGCATCCATCAATTTTATTAAATTATTATTATTATTTTTTTTTTTAAACTTACATTACTTTTGATTAGAAAATATTTTCACCGATAAAACTACCGATTTTAGCGCAAGATCTGCAAACATCAGATGGTAATTCTTTTTAGCTCTTTATTAAAATATTATTTTCACTACTACTCGCAAATTAACACATTTTCATAAGTCTATTCTTTTATAGATGAACCTACGCAAATAAACTTAGAAGTAGAATCAAAAGAAAATATAGAAATAAATTCTGAGAACGATAAAATTTTGGAAAGTTCAAGTCCAATATTAATGAAAAATTCAGAACCTTATACGTTTAAGGAAAAAATAGAACTAAATTCTGATAATGATGAAATTTTGGAAAGTTCCACTCAAATAATAATAAAGAATCCGGAGCCCAACAAGGTATTATACGGGGTGTTCCACTCCATCACGTGAACCATCTTTTTAATGGAACATCTTATACATTTTTTTTTTTACATTACAATCTCATATTAAGCTTTTTATAGTCTCTTCTGGTAGAACCGGAAATCGAGCCTGCGATATCTACTTTTCAGTCTTCCAAATCAAAATTCAATGACCGAGGTACAAAATACAAAAAAAAAATGTTTTTCATAATTTAATCACCTGATTTCATTTTATCAGATTTGCTATCCGAACTTGGTTTATCCGATGTCAGTGAACCGAGTTCTTCAATGAAAAACAGCTTCACTTCGAAAAACAATGAATTGCCTGCTGACGTAAATAGCCCCAAAATTTCAGTTAAAGAAAATGACTCGATCAACGAGAACAAAAAAAATGAAGGATTGAATGAATGGGAAGTTGATAATTCATTATCATACGTTGACACCGATGAGGAAAGTATAATTGAAGAGGATGATAAAGGTGCGTTCGAGCCTCGAGAGGAAGGCACGTTAGGGCGCATCGACACCATGCACGAAGTAGACGAACTGTGGGAGAAAAATCCCGTTGTTGCGCTCACCGATACTCCTTCCCCGGAAGTGGAAGATGATCTCTATCACGCGCGTCTAGCAATCATCAATTCGAAAGCGAGTACCTTGGAGCGTGACGACGCCAAGGATTTGGAAAAAATGAACGCGGAAGAAGAAGAATTTGACGGAGAACTTTTGTGGAATGAAATGATGCAAATGCTGTTTGAAAAGCTCAACGAAGATAACGACGAATCTAGTTTTTCGGGCTCGTGTTTAATGGCCGATGAGGAATGCAAAGAAAGGTTGGAGCTAATTTTTTAAAAATTATTTCATAGTATGGATCACACGTTCATAACCAGACACATTAGTCGAAACTGAAAAATTATTTTTTTTCCATTCTGAATTTTAAGTAAAAATTAAATCTGAATTAAATAAAAAATTTTTTGCCAATATTGAAATTTTTAAAACAAACCTCTCTAAAAACTTGAGAAGAGATTAATTCCTTTGGAAAATCTTAAAATAATTTTGGATACCGGTATAATTTAGTCATTTTTATTTAATTCTAACGTACTATTTTAAATACTAGAATTTGTAAATTAAAACATTTTATGATAGCTCCCCGAAGGACTTGACATTTCAAGAAATCAGTTCAGCCGATGACCAAAGCAATATATCCATTTGCGAGGACCGGCCTTATGTCATTCTCTCCGAAATATTAAGAGGTAATTTTTCACATTTTTATTTTTGAAGCTCAGAAAAGGGGATGAAAGAAACAATTATTCTCAATTAGCTAATAACAATAAAATCTAGCCTAATTTATATTATTTTTTTCATGAAATAGATAGTGCTTATAACGAAAAAATATTAGGTCTGTTTCAACGTTTACGTCTGGCTTGGTTGAAAGATCACAGCCGATGCCGCTCATTTAAACAAACCATAAGTGTTCTTAAAACACAAAACACTAGGGTGAAACCAACGCTCGAAGCTCTTAAATCAGAACGATTGGAATCGGAAAACAAACTTAATCAAATGGAATTCCAATTGGAATCGTTAAAGTAAGCATTCCAATTTTTTTTTTAATATCAAATTAAACTAATTTAATAAGCCACCCACACTTTTTTTTAAAAAAAAAAATAATAATAATAATAATAACAATATCCTATTTTAATAATTATATAAAAGGAATAGTTTTGAGTACTACATCCGGTTTTAAAATAGCTAAATAAAATTTATTTTAGGCAAACTTTGCAAGATGAAGAAAACAAACGACGAGAAATGGAATTTTATATGGAAAAAAGTAAAGAGAAATTAGCTAAATTAGAAAGCAATTATTTGGAAGAGGTAAACTTGCGACAATCGGCTCAAGTTGCTTTAAAATCGAGTCAAGAGGAACTCCGATCAAACAACGAAATTTTTGACGAGGTCCTTAAAATTAATACCCAATACAGTATTTTGTAAATTTAATCGCACTTTTAAAACTGCCGCATGTTTATTTACTGTAGTTGAAAAATGAAAAGTCTGCTAGAGATGAGATGGAAGAGAGATGTACCCAAACCGATATCGATGAAACTGACACCAACGATTTCAATAAAAAATTGAACGATGTATTGGAAGAAAATCAAAATCTTTCAAATAAATTACATCTTGAAGAAAAATCTCGTCTAAAAGTGGACGAAGAAAATAAAGGTTTCTTAACCAAATTAAACGAACTTGAAATTAAATTAAACTCAGAAATGTTGGAAAAAGATTCTTTGAAAAGGTGTACAATCGTTTGTCATTTTTAAATGTATTTCGAAATGTAATTAATTGACAATTTTTAGAGAATTGCAGATGAATTCAAGTATTAAAGAAACAATCGCAAATAAAGAAGCAGAAATTGTGGTAAATACGAGTACAGTATAATATATTCTGATTAATTAATAAAACTGTCAACTCATAATATACTTTTGTAGGGTTTGAGTAATAATATACAACTGGTTGAAAATGAAAAACTGGATTTAAATTGCAAATTAAAATCTCTCCAAGAAAAATATGAATTAACTGTATCCGAAAAAGAAATCGAGAAATCCTCTGCAGAGCAGACATTGCAATCCATTAGTCAACAATTAACACTTTTGCAAACTAAGTACTGTACATTAATAATTACAAACTTACTGCAAATTTAATTTAAAAATATGTAAATTATTATAGATTTAACTCTCTTCAAACTGAATACGACTCTTGCAAAATTGATTTGGAAGAGACCCTAAAATTGAACAAACTTCTTGAAGAATCTCAGAAATCCACCAAAGTAAACTCAAATATTGTTTTTAAGTTAAGATGTTAATTACAGTACTATAACAATGGTCATATAGACTTCGGCAACGGACTCAACTGAATTGGAATCAAATGACCAACTAGAAAAAGTGATTGCCGAAAATAAAAATCTTCAAAACATATTGAGTTTAGAAAAAAAAGCTTGCCTACAATTTTCTGAAGAAAAAAAATCTTTAGAAAATCAATTAGAAGAGTGCCAAAACGCGATAAAAAACCAAAAACTAATCGAAGATGAACTTCGAAGGTATAAACATTTTACTATAAAATGACAAACGCATAAACTTATTATTAAATTCGTAGAAATTTCAAACTGCCTTCTTCTACAAACGAAACAGTGAAAATTAAAGGAAAAGAAATTGAGGTATTCAAGTCTGACATTAACCAAATAACTATCTAATATCTAACTTAATATGTAGATTTAAACTTAAATCTTAGTAATAACTGCAAATGCAATAATGTTAGATACGATATTTAAATGAGAAACTTGCTCACATAACAAAAAAAATATTTCTTTTGAATTTTTGGACGTGGAAGAAATTATTCAAAGAACTTTCAAACTTAAAATTGATCAATTCAAAATTTATTCTAGGACTTAAACGAAAAGATGCTATTTAGTGAGAAAGAAAAGTTCGTTTTAAGAAAAGAATTGAATTCGCAAAAAGAAATGTACGGCGAACTGAAATCTGAATTCGAAACTTTGAAAAACGGTGACGAACAATTGACTCTTCTTTCGCAGCAAATGGCATCATTACAAGATAGGTATTTCAAATTAATAAATGTGCATTATTATATTTTCAAAGTATAAACTATGTTTAATTAACGCAGATTTAATTCTCTGCAAAGAACATACAATTGTTGCAAAGATGATTTAGAAAGCGCAAAAAAGCACAACCAGATTTCCGAAGAATCTCACAATAAATTGAAAGTAATTGGCTTAAAATTTACTACATTCAACGTAGAGTATTTAATTATTTTTATTTATAGTTGCAATACGACTCGATGTACGAGTTAATGCAAATAAAATATCAGGAACTGAGCAAAGAAATGATGGAAAGCCGAGAAAAAAATTTGCAAGAGAAAACAAAATTAATGACGGATGTGGACCAGTTCCACATTGAAAAGAGCGGATTGGAATTAGAATTAAGGAGAGTTCGCGTAGAAAATGTCAAAATATCCGAAATTCTCTCCATCAGCGAAAATGCTTTACAAGAAACTAAACTGGTATAACTTAAATAAAATAATAACCTGAACAATAATATTTCGAGCAAAAATTTCAAATTGAAATGAAATTGTATACTTATTTACAGGCGAATTTTGCATCGGAGAACAATCTGAAGTCACTTCAGCGTGAAAATCAGTTTCTGTCTCAACAAAATAAACGGCTCATGGAAGAGGAAAAATCGTTTCACGACGAAATTTATTCAAGCAAAACGGAGATACAACGTTTGCAAATTGCAAACGATCAATTGGCATCTCAAGTTGCAACAAAAAATAAAGCAAACGAAAAATTCACTAGCGAACTAGAAAAACTAAAGTTTGAAAAAGAAAATTTGGAGAAAGATTGTCATCGTAATTTAGTCAAAAATAAAGAATTAACTGTTCAGTTGGAAAATTTAAATGTTGAATTTGAAAATGAACGAAAGGAATCTTCGAATAATTACAAAAAGGTGGAAGATGATTTTAAAAAAGTGCAAAGTGAACTGAGGGCGACCGAGGCGGAAGTCCAATATTTAAAGCAAAAAATTAATTTAAATGAAGAAAATAAGAAATTAAAAGAACCGGTTTTCCCGAATAAATCAACATTATGGAAAAAATCTGAATGCCAAGTTCAAGATTCGGAATTTTACCAACAACATCAAACGTAAGTATACTCGCATCTCAAATTACTGTAAAAACTATGTTGAATGAATGGCTAACTATTTGGCTCGGAAAAATTAAACAACGAAAACCTGTTCCGTTTTCTATATTATCCGTATGGGTATTTCCAAAGTTACTACATATTAAAAATAAATTACGTAAACTGCACGACTAACTTTTAAAATTAATAAATTACCAAAAAAAAACTAATTTTCAATCTTAAAAAAAAATATATATTTCCCCCAACTTCAATTTGAAAGTTTTAGCTTACAAACTTTCAATGTATAATTCCAAAAAAATATATGTATAATAATACTGTACATGTATTCATCTACAATTATATACTGTATATTATTTAGTGGTGAAAATACAATTTACGAGAAGGTCGAGAACGATGAAGACTTCAACTCAGGAAGCCAACTTTACAATATGGTATAGCCTACTTTTTTTATCCTTTCATTTTTATAGAATTGTTTTTTTGTATGAAAATTTAATTAGAATTATTGGTTTTAAATTAACCATCTTTCATTTGCAAAAACGTAAGGTCATTAAACCAATTTTTAAATCTTAGATGCAAAAAATTGTTCAAGAAATGCGATTTGAACGCAAAAGAGCTGAAACTCCAGAAAATCCAAACTTAATCGGCGCAAATGACGGTAACGGTTCTGATTTTGTACGAAAAACTGATTTGGAAATGCTAAAACTGAACTACGAGATTCAATATTTTGTCGAGATAAATAAAAAATTGGAGCAAATAAATGTGTTTTTGCAAGGCCAGGTAAATCAAAAATACAGTACGGTATGTATACATTAGAATTAAAAACTAAAAAAATCTTTTTTACTTACATTAGTCAAATACAACTGGATTTCTGGAACAAACTCAAAGAAGACGTCAAAACGAGTACGAAACAGTTATCCAATCGTTACAAAACGATATCAGCAAACACCAACGAAATTCACTGGAAAAGGATAGACGCAATAATGAATTGGAGGAACAATACGAACATTTAAAGCAACTTATCAAAATCAAAAAAAGAATTAAAAGGAAATTAGTAAACGAAACTAATTACATTCCGCATAATAATCAGGGTTTTCAGATGGAAGATTTTACAGTTTTTAGATCTAATCAACTTTCACATCTTGATCAAAGTACAGATCCGTTAAAGACATGGGTGAAAATGAATTTATAAACTTTTTGAAGTATAAAATTGTAAACTATAAATTAAATAAAATAATTTAAAATATCAAATTGACATTTTAAATAATTCCACTTAATATTTTAGGATTTAATAAATATGGGGATTAATAAAAACTATTGTATTTTAATCTAATAAACCTTAAAAGAAATTTACAACTGAAACAAAAAAATAAATATTACCTTAAATGTTGTCCTATTAAAATGTCTTATCTGTGATAGCGCGCACCAAAATTTAATACACAAATCGACTATTTCGACAAAATATAATTTGACTAGACTTACAACTAATCAATATAACGCATAAAAAAGTACCGCACTAGCCCGATTTGAACATTCATTTTTAAAAAGGCAAATATACTAACTAACTCAATTCTCTTTTCTCGATCCTTTTTATATTCCACTAATTTATAATATTTCCTCCGGCTAACTTGCATCTTTGATCGCAACATTATTATATTTACATATCATTTGCATAACTCAAAGTATTACCTATTATCTTACGTTTAATAACGAAAATTGGACTCTAGATTCCACAACTTTCGCTATTTTTAATAATCGAGCTTCGCTAAACATAGGTCCAACCAACTGCAGGCTAATTGGTAACCCGTCCGATGACAGCTCGATGGGTATTGAAATGGCTGGAACTCCTGAAATTAAACAAGTAATTTAATTGCTATTTAAGAATTAAAACAAAACAAAACAAACCAACTAAAATTACATTCAAACATTTAAGAAATGATCGAGTTTGGATAATGTTTAATTGGATAGTTTTGTTTTCTGAAGAAATAAAATATTTTACCGGCCATATTTATCGGCTGCGTGCAATAATCTAAAAGAGTAACTTGCTCACGTTCGCTTTTTTGAGCAAATTTACTATACAAAGAAGCTGTTTCTACAGTGACGGGACACAGCAGACAATGAAAACCCTTTTGGAAAACTTTGATAAAATCTTCCGAAATGAGTCGCCGTACCTTCAAAGCTTGTAAAAAATATTTTTCGTAATTTCTGAAAAAAATTTATATTAACATTAAAGTTAGAAACCTTTTGAGAAGTAAAAATTATAGATTAAGCACAATTAGAACCTTTTTAATAGAAAATAATTTCCAATTAAAATTCGCTCCCGTACAACAGAGTTAAATCCCTCGTGTCTTGTGGCTGCAAACAGATTCTCAGTTGAAGTTACGTCCGCAGCTCTGTGACCTAATGAAATTTTTAATTATGTTACTTCATTCCTTTTTTTAAAAATTCAACAACAAAATAAAAATTATATTTATGAGAATGACTATACCATATTCGATTCCATCGTATCGGGCAAAATTCGAAGCCACTTCGCATGGATTTAAAACCGAATAACACGCGATTGAACTGGAGGTGTGGGGCAAAGAAACGGCTTCCACAAAAGCTCCTTCAGTACTCAATAAATCTGCTATTCGTTGCCAAGTAGATACAATATCTGAATCCATACCGTGACAGTGGTATTCTTGTGGAATACCGATACGTAGATCCTTTAAAGAAAATTCTTCAGATAAATCCAGCGAACCTACATCTTCGGCTATAGATGTCGAATCTAGAGGATCTTCACCAAGCATCGTATCTAAAAATAACTACAAATATTACATCTTATTAAATATTTCAGCAACATTTTATAAGATCTATCAATCACGCTAATTAACAAATTAAAATTGTATTTAACAAATGTAATTTTGAGTGATATACAAAAGGTTTTTGACCTTGATTGAGTTTCTAAGTACTGTAAATTTTAAAAAAAAAACCAACAATCTCAACTACGCTTTTGATAAATTTTTAATATTCGTCTTTCATCATTTTTTTTTACCTAAAAATAAAGCAGCATCATCCACACATGCGGCGTGAATCGCTGGAACATCCATCGAATTTACCAACGAAATAACTCCATGTCTCGATAACAAACCGTAAGAAGGTTTTAAACCAACGATACCACATAAAGCAGCTGGATTTCTTACCGAACCACCCGTATCAGTTCCTAAAGCTCTAAAAAAGCATTCTTTAAGCGATTAATATAATTATTGCTTTAATAAAATTCTTACCCGTAAACAGTTCCAGTGGCAACTGAAACTGCGCTTCCACCAGAACTTCCCCCCGCGACGTGAAAATCTTCATCATTCCCTGATTCCTTTAAACTCTTAGATCTCCAAGGATTTTGAACAGGACCGAAAACGGATTGCACGGACCCGCAACCCATTGCGAATTCATCCATGTTGGTTTTACCTATGATCACAGCTCCAGCTTTCATCAATTTCTCAATCACCGTCGCAGTATAAGGCGCTTTATAATTAGCTAACATTTTCGACGCGCATGTTGTTAAAACTCCTTCGATGCAATAATTGTCCTTCACAGAGATCGGAATCCCATCGAGAGCACCCAAATGAACACCTAAAAAAAAACGGAAAAACACGTAACAAAAGTCAAAAAAAGTATTTTCATTTTATCCAAATTACTATAATTTTACCGTTGCAATATCTTTCGTTAGATTGTTCGGCTTGTTTACGCGCTAAATTTTCAGTTACTGTAATAAACGCGTTATATCGTTTAGTTTTCTTTGTCAATGCCAGAGCTTGTTCACACAAATCAATAGGGCTGATCTGTCGCTGTTGCAAGCACTTTGCCACCTAAATTAACATAAAATATAACCACTAACAAGCAAATAAGAAATAAATACCGTAGATAAAACTTACTTCTTTAATTTTCATGTTTAATGTGCAAATCGACAGAATCGGACGGAGTTCGACGGCCCCAGCCGACCATGTGCCGCAAAAATGCACAGCAGAAAAGGTCATTAGCGTTTAACGACATAGTGTTCACGCACAATGTTGCAATGCATTATTTTAGCGGTGACCCCCCTGTCGCATTCCATAGTCTGTGTTTATTATTTTCCAAAAAGATGCTCTTATATTAAAAATAAATAAATAAATAAACGACCCATTTATTCACATTTTAAATCTGCCATACTCTTGGTTCTTCTATTTTTTTCTTTTCATTTTTTAATTAAAATAGGTTGCAATGGGGTGCTTTGCCTCTATGCTTCAAGTGCACTGATCGAAAATTCTTTTTTGCTTAATAAAATAGTATAAATATTAATTATTTAAGAAAGTAGTTTACCATAATTCATTTAGAAAATGACGAAGAGTTTAGAAATTAAACTTGATAGTGGTGAAAATCAAAATTTAATAAATTGGCTTCAAATTAAATACTGGTAGTAAATGTAATTCATTTTCTTTCAATTTTGTTGTTGTTGTTGTTGCTGCAGAGAATAAGCATTCATTTGATACAGTAACAAAATTTATTTACAAAATAACGCAAAAACTGATTTCATTTAATATTGTATCATACAGTAGTATAGCCTACTGTAAGTTGTAATTTTTTTTTTGTATAGGAAATGTCAATTTTTTTTAAAATTACACTGTCATATATACATGTATTTCTATTCAAATAAATTAAGCAAAATTTGTTCCGTTATTCCATCAATATTGTTCATAAATGATTTCAATGTTGGATAACCCGGAATATTAAGTACAGTTTCAGCCATCGCGTAAGCACTGGGTGATTTTGCGTACCAAAGAATGCATCGTCTAATAGTTTCTTCGCTCCAACAAGCCACTTCCTCGCCGTAAGATTCCACTTGATCCATTAGAAAGTTAGCTTTTTGATCCTGTCCAATATTTTTCTTAATTTTTCTAATTTGCTCGTACGAGTTCGAATACAATTGTTTCTTTAAATTGTCATTTTCTTTCTTCACATTTTCCAACATCTGCTTCAATTTGGCATTTTCGTTTCTTGCAATGTTGGAATTAATTTCATCTTTTTCCTTTAATTTTTTTTTCAAATTTTCATTATTTTTCATGAGAATTTCTAATTGTAACTTCAATCTTAAAATCTTTGATCTATTTTCTTCCATTAGCTTCGAATTTGCATCGTCGTTCCTAGGTTTTTCTATCTGCAAATTCAATCTTACATTTTCGTTTCTTGAAATTTTTGAACTAGATACAGTTGCGTCTTTTTTATTCACATTTTCAACTTCCTTCCGAGGATTTCCTATCTGCAAATTCAAGTTTACATTTTCGTTTCTAGAAATCGTTGAACAAGATGCAGTTGCGTCTCTTTTATTCACATTTTCAACTTCCTTCCGAGAATTTCCAATCTGCAAATTCAAGTTAACATTATCGTTTCTAGAAATCGTTGAACAAGATGCAGTTGCGTCTCTTTTATTCACATGTTCAAATTCCTTCCGAGAATTTCCTATCTGCAAATTCAAGTTTACATTTTTGTTTCTAGAAATCGTTGAACAAGATGCACTTGCGTCTTTTTTATTCAAGTTTTCAAGTTCTTTTGGAGAATTTTCTAACAGTAAATTCCATTTCGTACCATCATTTCTTAAATTCTTTGAACTAGATGCACTTTCTTCTTTGTTATTCAAATTTTCAACTTCCTTACGAGAATTTTCCAACTGCAAACTCAAATTTGCATTTTCGTTTCTTGAAACCTTTGAACTATTTTCTTCTATTAACTTCAAATTTTCAGCTTCTTTACTAGGATTTTCTAAAGATAAATTCAATTTTACAATTTTGTTTCTCAGATTCCTTGAACTGTTTTCTTCCTTTTTATTCAAGCTTTCAACTTCTCTCCGAGAATTCACAACTTGTAAATTCAAATTTACATTTTCGTTTCTCGAAACTTTTGAAGCATTTTCTTCCTTTAACTTCAAATTTCCAACTTCTTTCCTAGGATTTTCTGACTGTAAATTTAATTTGATAACTTTGCTTCTGAGAGTCCGTGAACTATTTTCTTCAGTTAACTCCGAATTTCCAACTTCTTTCCTAGGATTTTCTGACTGTAAATTCAATTTGACAACTTTGCTTCTGAGAGTCCTTGAACTAGTTTCTTCCTGTTTCAAATTTTTATCATTTCCCCTACTACCGGTATTTTCAAACGGCAAACATAATCTTTCGCTTGTGGTAATTCTCGAACTAATTTCTACTTTTTTCCTCAAATTTTCATTTATTATCTTCATATTTTTATAGAGTAATTTAGTTTGTGCAAGTTTCTTTCTTGAAATCCCTGCATTTTTTTCCTTCACTTTCTTCAAAATTTTACTGTTTTTCCTAAGATGTTTTAACAGTAAATCCAACTTTGCATGTTTGTTTCTTGAAATCCTAGCGCTAACAGTATTTTCTTCCTTTTTATTTAAATTTTCATCTTCTTTTTTCTTTAAAGTTTCGCTCTCTGATTTCTTTAAATTTTCAGCTGTTTTATTTATATTTTCTTCTTTTTTCTTTAAATCTTTCTTGCGATTTTCCAATTCTAAAAACAATTTTGTATAGCTTCTTCTTGAAGTCATTGAGTTAATTTCTCCTTGTAACCTCAATTCAGCATTTTTGTTTCTTGAAATCCTTGTATTATTTTCTTCTTTTTTATTCAAAGTTTCATCTTTTTTCTTCAAAGCTTCATCTTCTTTTTTCTTCAAAGCTTCATCTTCTTTTTTCTTCAAAGCTTCATCTTCTTTTTTCTTCAAAGCTTCATCTTTTTTCTTCTTCAAAGCTTCATCTTCTTTCTTCTTCAAAGCTTCATCTGCTTTCTTCTTCAAAGCTTCATCTTCTTTCTTCTTCAAAGCTTCATCTTCTTTTTTCTTTAAATCTATTTTGCGATTTTCCAATTCTAAAAACAATTTTGAATAGCTTCTTCTTGAAGTCATTGAGTTAATTTCTCCTTGTAATCTCAATTCAGCTTTTTTGTTTCTTGAAATCCTTGTATTATGTTCTTCCTTTTTATTCAAATATTCCTCTTTTTTATTCAAAGTTTCATCTTTTTTATTCAAAGTTTCATCTTTTTTATTCAAAGTTTCATCGTTTTTATTCAAAGTTACATCGTTTTTATTCAAAGTTTCATCTTTTTTATTCAAAGGTTCATCTTTTTTCTTCAAAACTTCGTCTTCTTTTTTCCTTAAATTTTCAGCTATTTTATTGATATTTTCTCCTTTTTTCCTTAAATCATTCTTGCGTGTTCCTAATTCTAACGACAATTTAGAATAGCTTCGCCTTGACAGCGTTAGGTTAGTTTCTTCTTGTAATATCAATTCTGCATTTTTGTTTCTTGAAATCCTTGTATTATTTTCTTCCTCCTCGAAATCTTCTGACTGTGAACTCGATTTTGCTATTTTGTTTTTTGAAACCCCTGTATCATTGTCTACCATTTTTCTTTTTGCTGAAAAACAACTTTGTCTGCGACAATCTATTAACTCTAATTTCAATCTAAAATATTTCTCTCTTGGAATCGTGGAATTATTTTCTTTTTTATTAGAACTTGACAAATTTTGATTTGTAGTAGATTCAGTTGGAATAGTTTCCATCTCAACATCTGGTACGGTATCGTTTTCGTCAGCTTTTTGATTTAAATTAGATTCAGTTGGAATAGTCATTCTCTCAATAGCCGGTAAGGTATCGTTTTCATCACCATTTTGATTTGAATTAGATTCCGTTCGAATAGCTTCCACCTCAATAGCTGGTACTGCATCGTTTTCATCAGCATTTTGATTTGAATTATTTTCAGTTGGAAAAGTTTCCACCTCTATATCTGGTACTGTATCGTTTTCACCAGGACTATCTACTTGAAAAGAAAAAAAAAAACAATACCGTAATTAAAATTTAAAAATTAATTTTATAAAGGCTGTAATACAAATACCTATTAGTTCTGGAATTTTTGGATTACTTGCACTATTTTTTGAGCTTGACAAAAATTTATTTTGTTGCAGAATATTTTTGACGCGGGACTTTATTATAGAATATCGGAAAGTTTTGATTTTAGCTTTAGAATTATTCCCAGTCATTTTCGAGCATTCATAATTCCTCCGAAGAAGTTTGACGCCCGGTTTTAATATAGAAACAGACAGCTGATTTGTTTCTAGCCAAATCTTGGAACTGGTTTCTTTCATATTAGAATTTGGCAATTCTTCAGGAACAATAGATTCGGTTGAAGAAGTTTCTTTTTTAATATTTGGAATTGCATTATTTCCAGTAGAACTTTCTGTTTAATAAAATAATTAAAAATTTAAATTTAAACATTTATAAGGTAGCATTACAAATACCTATTTCTTCAGTTCTTTTTGAAATATTTCCATCTTTATTAATACTTGACAAAAGCTCAATTTCTTCCCCAACTCGTTCTACTGGCAGTGATAATACAGAATATGAGTGTTCTGTAACCATAGAATTAATTTCTTCGGCGTTAGGTCTTGACAATTCCTCACAAACCATAGATTCGGTTAAAATAGTTTCCTTCTCAATATTTTGCATTGCATTATTATTTTCAGCAGAAATTTCTATTATAAAAAATTTCAATAATTAATATACTCGTATTTTAACTTTTGTGTGATTGCAATACAAAATACCAATTTGTCCTGAACTTTTGGAATTAGGTCCATCTTTATTAGAGCTTAGTAGATCCTCAAAAACCATAGATTCGGTTAAAATAGTTTCCGTCTCAATATTTTGCATTGCATTATTTTCAGTAGAAATTTCTATTATAAAAAAATTCAATAATTAATATACTCGTATTTTAACTTTTGTGTGATTGCAATACAAAATACCAATTTGTCCTGAACTTTTGGAATCAATTCCATCCTTATTAGAGTTTAGCAGATCCTCATCAACCATAGATTCGGTTAAAATAGTTTCCTTGTCAATATTTGGCATTGCTTTATTTTCAGTAGAAATTTCTTTTATAAAAAATTTAATAATTAATATATTTTAAAATTCGTGGGATAGCAATACAAAATACCAATTTGTCCTGAACTTTTGGAATCAATTCCATCTTTATTAGAGCTTGACAGTTCCTCATAAACCATAGATTCGGCTAAAATAGTTTCCTTCTCAATATTTTGCACTGCATTATTTTCATTAGAAATTTCTATTATAAAAAATTCAATAATTAATATACTCGTATTTTAACATTTGTGTGAATGCAATACAAAATACCAATTTGTCCTGAACTTTTGGAATTAATTCCATCTTTATTAGAGCTTGACAGTTCCTCATAAACCATAGATTCGGCTAAAATAGTTTCCTTCTCAATATTTTGCATTGCATCATTTTCAGTAGAAATTTCTATTATAAAAAATTCAATAATTGATATATTTTAAAATTTGTGTGATTGAAATACAAAATATTGCACCAATTTGTCCTGGACTTTTAGAATTAGTTCCATCTTTATTAGAGCTTGGCAGATTCTCATAAACCATAGATTCGGTTAAAATAGTTTCCTTCTCAATATTTTGCATTGCATTATTTTCAGCAGAAATTTCTATTATAAAAAATTCAATAATTATTAATATATTTAAAAATTTGATGAGTTGCAATACAAAATATCAATTTGTCTTGAACTTTTTGTATTAGTTTCATCTGTATTAGAGTTCGCCAGTACATAAGTCATAAATTCGGTTAAAATAGTTTCCTTCTCAATATTTTGCGTTGCATTATTTTCAGCAGAAACTTCTATTACAAAAAATCCAATAATTAATACATTTTAAAATTTGGTGGATTGCAATACAAAATACCAATTTGTCCTGAACGTTTTGAATTATTCCCATCTTTATTAGAGCTTGCCTGTGCATAAGTCATCAAATCTTTTAAAATAGTTTCCATCTCAATATTTTGCGTTGCATTTTTTCCTGGAAATATTTCTATTAAAAAAAAAATTCTAAAATTAGTATATTTTAAAATTTGATAAATTGTAATACAAACACCTATTTTTCTGGGACATTTTGAATTATTTCCATTTTTATTAGAGCTTAACCAAAATTCATTTGTTTTCCCAACACATTTTACAATGCCATGCACTTTTAATACAGAGAATGCATTTTGTAGACCCGTGGAATTATTTACTTTTATATTAAAACTTGGCAATATTTTATAAACTTTGGGTATAATTCTTTCCTTCTCAATATTTAGCATAGCATTATTTTCAGCAGAAGTTTCTATTAAAAAAAATAATATTTTAAAATGTACACAGCTTACGTCTAAAACACAATTTTCATTGAGGGAATGCATAAACATTTTAAAACCCAATTTTTTCTCATTAGAACCTGTTAAACATTCGTTTTCTTGCTGACTATCGTTTTTACATAATTCGGATTTCGAATACGTTTTTTTTGGAATATTTAGAGTAATGTCTTCGCCAATGAAGAGTGGCACCTGTTTGACCATGGGTAAAGGACAGTCCTTTCTACATGCTTTGACAATTGTTACAATATTATCCTGAACAGGAACTGCTGTAAGATTTAATTAAAAATGTCAACTTTTACACTTGAAAATACAATAAATAAATATAGCCTTACCCTTGTAAAGCTTAATACGTGGATCACCCAAATCTTCAGGAATAAATACTACCTTCCGTTTCCTTTTAGATGGATTTGATTCATCTTGAATAGCTTGAAGTAGTCTTTTGGAAAACACAGTTGGAACAGCTGAAGCCCTAAGCTTCGACGATTTATAGTTAAAGGGCGCTGTTTCATAACTTTCCCTCGTAAAATGTAAGCAACAAACAGTTGCACTGCCAAAAATAAATAACATATATTAACTATTCAAATGTACATAACAAAAGTTTATAGTTCCATTAACGAAATATACCACGCGTCGGGAGTCCAGTTTGCTGGTCGCATGATGTTTTTGATCCATTTATTTCTCAATTCTGGATTGGTGGGGAATTCATGGAATAAAATGTGATGCAAACCTTTTCTGCTTTTACAAGGACAGTGCGGCACTGCACAATAACGGGCCGTTTTATCCTTTACATGGTACACCCGAGACATAATTATTATAATTCCATATAAATAATGGAAAACAATTCTAAATAGAACTTTAACGTTGTTATTGGACGCGAATGCAAAACCTAATTTAGGTTTAAAATAGAAGGGGGGGGGGTCGGTCAATGACGTTGGTTTGACACCCTTGAGGCCGCTGCCTACTGCGCTCACTAGAGGGCGCCATCTCAAATCGGCTTATTAAGGACTCGCGACAACGCCTCTTACGGATAGGAGGAGTTGCTCGCGAATGCGGCTGCTGGCGCCCCATTTAAAATTTTATGTTACAATCCATAACCTGATAAATTCAGTCACATCGGGTGCCATTGATAATAATAATTTTTGAGGATAAATAAATTAAATATACAGTATATAAAATAAATTAATAACTCTTGAATTAGAAATATATTATTCATGGCCCAACAATAATTAAAAGCCGATTTTCAACTTGATTGATTGTAGTCCATGAAAATGTCAATAAAAATTAAAATTTCGGTTATTATAACATTTCCCAAATCTCCGCTCCTGTTCCAAAAAAAAAAATTTTGCCAAAAAAAAACAAGCGAAACAAACAGCTAATGTTTATTAGACTTTTTTTTAATAAACTTACCTGCCTATTTATAACCGACATTTTTGCTTATCCGACGTTTGGTCGGCCCGTTTATGTCTGCTGTATTTCCGAATTAAGAGTTGATCATCTTTTTTTTATATTTATTTAAACTCAACAATAATATTATAATTTATTATGCACCCGATAAAATTGCTGTAAAATTGCGAGGCCAAATTTCAAATTTATCACGTCGGTTTGCTCACCCATTTGCTCAAATAAAGTATTATTTTCAATTAAGAAACAAATTTTCTCGTGGCACCTGAATGTAGTTCGGATTATAAATAGAAAAATACCAAAGCGAGATAAATAAAAAAATTAAATCAATTTTTTTTCTTTTCCATTTATATAAAAACATTTTTGTATAATATCATACAGAAATATATAGTTTTAAAAAATAATGATTATCTTGTTGTTTACTACGATTTCCTAAAATCAACTACATTAAACAAACCGAGAAATTTGTAATCAACTGTTAATCATTTATCAAAATTCAACAAAGTTATTTTTCCGATTTGAAATAAATTTTTCTTTTGGTTTTTCAGCTGAGAATAGCATATTATTTTTGTACTAAAAAAAAAAAATTTACATTCAATTTTATTTGATAATCGATATCGATAATTGAAATCAACTTCGATTTGACAAATTAAATGGCAGTTATATTTTCAACAATAAATAGAATATATTAAGCTATAATAATAATTATGTAATAAATTCAGCAGAAAAATAACGTTATTTATATTATATAAACATTTCAAACGGTATTTGCATTTTCTTTTTAAAAATACAATATGAGCGTAAAATCGAGAGTATAATGAGGACGAAACATTTTATTTCATGAGTCAAAGAACGAATTGAAGAAAAAAAAAATCGGGTTTTTGTAGAAGGAATGCTGAAAACAGCAATCACAAATTCGGACCATTAGTAAGAAATCTAAATCGAATAAAAAAAATAAACAAAATAAAATAAAATTTTAATTTTAAAAAATAATATTCAAAATTTACCGTCAAGTTTAGAAGACGTTGCTTCGGTCCAAATGACAAAAATGTGTAATAAAAATAAGAAAATCTAATAATAATGAAACCAATAACTTTACTATATTTTCTATTAAGTAAACTTAAAAATAAAAGCATTTAAAAATACCAATGAGACGTCTTAGTAGCACTGTAGCCAATAAAATATTTTGAACTTTGACACAAAAGATAAATAAATCGTCCTCAATCGATAAGTCGGTGATCGTGATCAATAGAAACCGTAGTGAATTTTCATCGTTTACCACCTATTCCAATCGAAAATTAATCGATTAATAAATGGGTTAGTCGGCGCTCATTTGTTAATTTCTACTTCTAGCTTACATGTTTCCATACCTTACGCCCCTTCTGATGGGGTGTTGAGACCAGACGTAGGTTCTCTTCACGGGCGACAGGTAACTCTGACGAATCAGAGGGTAAGTCGACTTCGTTGGCCCACGGAGGATGGGCAAATCGTACCACCATGGGTCTCTCAGAGAGCGAGAATAACTGTAGCTCGGGTACCAATTGGGTAACCAACTGCGAGGAGCTACCCTGTAAGTCGGGTAACCTATGCATAATTTTGAATTTAAAAAAAAAACGAAATTAGAAAATCAATAGCAAATTATTTTGATTCAAATAACAAAATCAATTAAACAACTACACGGTATTATAATAACATTAAACTGAATCACTAGAATTGATCACTTCAATGATTTGTGGAATAATTTGAGCGTTTAATCAACCATGGAAAATTTCAATTTTATAATTATGAATCGTATATTTATCATAACTTTGTCTGATCTAATGAGTGTCTCAAAAACATATTGTTCCATCTTTGGCTAAATAATATTATGGCTAGTCTGACGTCTGTTTAAGTCCTAATTCTTTCATCTTACCAATTAATGCAATATTGACACATTGACAATACTGTATAATAATGCAAAGCAAATTATTAAAAAATATATATTTTTTAACTTTATTTTTATCTAAAAGAAGACTACATTAAAATTAATATTAAATAAAATGTGAAATAAGACAGTTAACTAAACGAATTATTTTTTGAAAGTAATAATTCGGTCAAATAAATAAGTATTTTAATAACTGTAAATGTAACCGGTAAATAGAAACAACTGAAGCATTTAAAAAATTCACCAATTGTCATTCATTCGATTTCCAACGTTTATGATAATGTTTTGCTTATTAAATAATAAATTCCTCATTGATTTTAAGAAGTCGCCAGCCCATTAAAATATTGCTATCATTACATATTATATAGAGTTATTGGAACCTAGTAGCACTCAAATAATCAGTGAATGAAAATATAAACGGTATAACTTTTCAAATTAAAACCGTTATAATAAAATTAATTTATATCCGGAAAATAAAATTACTATTATAGTTATTACTATTTAATTTTATTAAAATAATTTTTTTCTATTGAGTTGCATTGGTTTATATCATCATAATATATGTCTCTGTACAGTATTAGGAAAGCGATTGGCTCAAGTGTGAACTTGAAAGTGGTATCATCGTTTCAGTCAA
Organism: Polydesmus complanatus; assembly: GCA_034692225.1. NCBI lineage: Eukaryota > Metazoa > Arthropoda > Diplopoda > Polydesmida > Polydesmidae > Polydesmus > Polydesmus complanatus. The sequence goes on from JAQGAZ010001451.1 coordinate 20,172, forward strand.
GTATACCACGTTGTATCCCAAAAAGTCGTGAAGGGTTACATAACCTTGTAGTAACACTTCTACACCTGGGAAACTGGTAACATGCACCACATTTAGACAAGCAACAACATCTTCGCATGTTACGTTTCGAGATGCCAACCGAAAAAAAAGAAAGAAAAATGATCTCTATTTCAAGAGAAAGGGTCGGCCTTGAGGTGGAAACCTCCAAAAGCTGTCCGTGGGCGCAAACGTTACGCACAGACACAGCTGATGACGCCAGAAAAACACAAGTGAAATCAAAAATCTCAAAAGTGCTGGAGATGAAAATTTGTAAATATACAAACGTTGGTTGGCGCTTTCCCACGGTCGTTTCTTCACTATAAATAGGACCTAACCATAACTAAGCTAACCGGTTGGATGAAAGACAACAGGTGGAAGATTTCACTTTTTAACATAAAAATCCATTGGGACTAAAAATAAAATAAAATATTCGAAATACCTGATGAATACAGTGGTGAACGAATCCTGTAAGGATATCTCAACTCCGTATCGGATAGATAGGGGTAGTAGTAGCTCGAAGGGTAGTAGGTCGAAGGGTAATAAGTCGATGGGTAACTGGAAGCAAAATAAAATCAAACATTAAATACTGTAGGGTAGTAATAATAATTATTAAGAATAGAATAATTATTAATATTATTATTGATTAGTGAACATCCTGGTGCGTTTCAAGCGCTTTTATAATTTTTCATTTATTGGTGTTTTCTTTTATAACTTAAGAAATAATAAAATTAAACTTTCATTAAGAAAAAAAAAATAATTTGGATTTCCTGTGATTGGTTTCTTAAACCAGGTTTGTAAATATAATTATTTAGTATCATAAATGAAAAAAATTCTAATATTTACTTGCATTTTGTTTAATATTTTAAACGCAATGACAATTAACATACAAAAATTTAACATAAAAGTGTACATGTAATTGCAATAATAGGTCATCTAATGCTTATTTAGTTGCCAAATAGAACCAAATCATTCAGAACACAGTGCGACAAGTTGACTGAGTCTGTCACTGACACAAATTAGGTCTACATTATTTTGAAATATATTTTACAAATAGCAATAAAAATTTTAATTTAAAAATCTCCAATATTATTATTTATGCAAGCAATAATTGCTTCCTAAACTTAAAAACACTTTAAATGATGGTTACAAAATGGTCATTATTGTGCTACAATCACGTAGACTATAATAGTGTGATTTGAGAGCAAAATTAATGTGCATTAAAATAAATTGGGCTGCTGCAGTAAAAACACTGTTACCGGGTATTACAAGCTACCTGCATCATTAAACGCTGTTACTGGGCAGTCATTATTAAAAAAAGAATGCTAGGTTCACTAAGCTATTATAATGCCCTTGATTTGACATCAAAAACCGTTGTATGCCTTACTTTATATGGAAATTAAAAGCAAGCATTTTGTAACTATTAATATAACTGTACATCAACGCGTAATAATTATGCCAATTAAAACTTGAGTTAAATTTTTTTAATATTTTAATTGCTATTCACTGAATATGGTTTTTCATTTATTTTTTTTATTAATAAATTATTCCAAACAATAAGTTTAAACTAAAATTGTTTATAAGTTAACAAAAATTAATTTTGCTTATTGTTTTATGGAAATTTTACTTTCAAAATTTCTGAGTATAGCTTTTTATTATATTACGGTGTTATTGGTACCAATATTAACTTTCTTTTTAGCTGATTGGTATTTAATTCAAACGACAAATTAAAACTTAAAAATCATCAAAATAAGTGACATTTCAATTGTGAATAAAAATAATTATTTTTGAAAAGAAATTAATTTATCATTTTCATTTACGGTATTTAACACCTGCTTAAGGCTTTCAAACAGGTGTCATTAACAACTATTTGCTTCGGACTTATTAAATTAAAAAATATCCGTAAAAGGAAATTAAGTCTTATACGCGACGTAATATAATGTTGCGTGTATTCGTTTCACATATTCCGCACATTGCCATATTTATTTAACGCTTATATCATTTTGGCACCAAATTTTAGCGCAATTCAATTTTTTTTTTTTTGTAAAAAATAAACATTAAATTTTCAAAAATTGAGCGCACTTATTTTTAGCCCGAAAAGTGTTTATTCAACTTATTTAATAGAAATGATACCGAGTACTTTCGAGTAATTTAAAATAATACCGGTACCGGTATGCATTTTTTTTTTGTAAAAATATATATATTTTTTAAAAAATCTTTTAATGAAGCAACGCGCCAAACTTTATAACGCCGCTTTAAATTAATAATTCTATTCATTAAAATTAAAATTAAATTGAATAATTATAGTGCATCGTAAACGTAAATAATTATAGTTAAAATATTAGCATTTTTCAGTTAGTTTCGAGTTAACTTTTTTTTATCAATAATTATTATAAACCAAAATTATTGATTATATTTCACCTTTTTGCCAAGTCGGTATAATAAGTTGAAAAATAATCGCTAAAAATCATTAAAAAAATGTCACAATTAGTATTTTTTTTTCCAAAATTAGTGTCCTAATTATCGGTAATAAAATCTATCTTAAAAATTGATAATAAATCACCTTTTCGACCCCAGAAGATCTCCATAATATTTGTCGTACATATTGTAATTCCAGCTGCTAAAAAATTGTGCAACTTGATTAACCGTTACAATATAAGTTAACAAACAGATGAAACACACAAAATCACAAGATGAGAAGATTATTGAGCACAGAACCGACTCGTTCGTTCACAGTATCTCAAATAAAATAAGTGCAAACAAATATTCCCCCACATTTCTCATCTTTTATTTTTTTTTTACCTCCGCCCTAACCAGAGAAGATCATCCCTCTTCCGCAATCGAATCTTCAAAAATATTTAGGTCACATTTTAATTTAGAACACCCATTTTCAATGCTATCTTTTTTTATTTTTAACTTTTTGAAGGATGTTGTTGAATGGCACCCACTGTATACATAATAAAACATAAATATATATAAAAAAAGATATGATAGCTTACCGAGAACGCAAATAGTATGGATCCAAAAGGGTGTCCAGATAACTCCATCTCCACGACATGATGATTGTTTGAAGCGGATAAAAGATAAAAGATTTAAAAAGTTAAGATGAGAAGAAGAAGAGGAGTTGGTACTACTCGAACGGACGTGAGAATAATTGTGGTGGATCGATGAAGGTGTTGAGTTGTTCTCTCGAAAATCTTTTCTAATGTAATTTCTCGCTCTTCAACATTGAAAAAGGTATCTCTCCCCCCCTAAATATATCCTCGGGTGAATCCCACCCTTCTATTACATCTTCCAACTTTTGCTCTTCAAAAACCCTCCGAGCGGGCTAATTTTAGCATCTTTTGGCGTTGGCCTTCGAGCTCGCGCACCAAAGATTTACCAAAAAACATAACATTTTTCACCGTTCTCCACCTCCACCGCCCAAATTTCTCTCGCACACCTTAAATAAAAATAAAAAAAATACCTAAAATTCGCCAGCTTCTCTCTCTTTTTTTTAATACCCGGTACGGTTTTTATTTATTTATTTATTTTTATTTTCTATTAAATAAAAAAAAAAGCCAACGTTAAACATAATACTGAATTTGTAAGACAAAGTTAGAGTTTCGGAGTGAAGAGTGAGTAATTTATCGTTTGAAAAAAAATGTGAACTTGAAAAAAGGAATATCTATTTTTGCTATTTTCTCAAGTTCGATGTTGATTACGTAAGTGTAATCACTTAAATTACGTTGACGCAATAGGTATGACCGTTACGATTGCCCTTCAAAGCTAGACGTGTTTATTTAAGAGAGAAATTTCTATTATGTTAACAGTAAATGCATACATTTACCCATTTAAAATAAAAACTCGTATTGATTTTATAACTCAATCACTTCAGATATAGTATTTATTTATGTAGCGGTATTTAATATTGTATTGAAATTTGTAAATAAAAATTCTTACGCAAATTGATACTTTCACTACATTTGTGACGCTGTAACAAACAGTTATGTAAACAATTAAAACAATTCATATTGTTTATTTACAATACGAAAAAAAAAAAATATATATATTATATACAGTGTGGAAAATAAATGATGTCAAACGTACACTGTAATGTGAAAAAGTCAAATTGAACATCTTTTTTTTTTTTTTTTTAAAAAAGAACTTGTGCCAAAATATAATACGCAGTTAAAATGTCTTTATAAGGAAGTAAAATAACACGACATTGCAGTATAAAAAATATTATTTTAAAGTATAGGGATTCTGGATATAAATATTTTTCTAATATCTTACATCGTAAAGACAAACACTCTTAAATTCTAAAATTATTAATTTGACGAAATGATCATATACACAAGAAAGAATAAATGACTAGAATAACTAACCATTTAAAATTCAGTTCTTAAAATGTAACGTTTTTATAAGAAAAAAAAAGGAAAGGAAAGAGTTTAAAAGTATTTGGCTCAGTTTTATAATACTCGTATTTATTATTTTAATACCGCTATAAAGTATTTTAATTTAAACCGTAATGACTGAATTCTTGAATTTATTATTGTTGTAATAATACTGGAATAGCAATATCCTTTTTCAGAAAAACCTCGGTCATCCGAGTGAAATTATTATTTTTTTTTAAAACCAAACCTTATTGAACTGGCAATGTCAATTGCTTGGCAACACGACGAAGTGATTTTTGTAATCAGTTAAAATCAAATTATATCTTTATTATTTTCTTGTTAACCGAAAGCAGTTTATAAAAATAATTGTTAGATAAAAATACTTGCCGGTAATACGATTTTATAAATAAACGCTTGTAGAAAGTTGTTGAACTTTGAATTGTTTACTACAAATCACATATCACATATCAAAATTCTGAATTTCACTTTCCATAAAATTAACTTAAATTGAATTTTTTTTATTGCGATTGTATAATCGGTTTCTGGAAACTTTTTCATTTTCTAAAATCCGAGTTAAAATAATAATTTATTTCTTTATCGGGAAGCCATTGGAATTAAAAATTTTGTTTCACCGAATTTTCAATTATCTGATTCATGTTTACTAAGAACATAAGTTCCGCGTCATTTTTAGTCCGGAATCGGTTTACTAGATATTTTAGCAGTTAAAATTATTTTTCCATCGGTTTAAATTTAGCCAGTAAATAAGTTAGCGTACTATAATTAACCGTTGAAACTTAAAATAGATTTTTGAATGAAATTCCCATATACCAAGTTCAATTGCTTTTATAAATTGATTCTGTTCTCCTTAAACTCTTCCCATATCTGAATGCACTGCACTCGGATGGTTATGTAAAAATAATTATTCATTTAAAACAATTTTAGTCATTATAAATAAAGTTTATGTAGCGACATAATAATTTTTGTCATCTTCAAATTTATTTTCTTTTGGAAAAGCGATTTCGTCGCCGCAATTAAAACTCTTTATTTCCGCTATGCCGTCTTTTATTTTAATGACACATGGAAGAACTTTACTTTAATGACTTGATTAAATACTGTACTTAATAATTGTTATTATTTTGTGTTTAAAATATCTACCTTCGGCCTCAACACACGCAACAAAACAAGCTTGCCACTCACTATGCGTTGCAAAACCTTGTGAGGCAGTCCACGCCGATTAATAAAATTAATAAATTTCCAACTTACGAAAACGATTATTTTAGGACTCTTAAAATAAAGTCTATCCGAGGCAATCACAACATGCACTAATCATTCAAAAATTAAACCTATTCGCCTTATTAAAAATCAGAAGGAAAAAAAAAAAACATAATTAAATGATGGATCGGCAGCGGTCAGAAAACATCCCCTGATGATCATCGTAGGAGATAACAAAATTAAATAATACAGTATTGTAAATAGAGAAGCAAACCCAAGACCCACTATCGAGTGAAATAACCAACAAGCTTTTACACAATGCTACTGTACATCCATAATTTAGGCAATTATTCTCGGCACATCGAGAGAAGCTACGGAAAGCTATCCTTCCCCCCCCCCCTCTTACCATCGCACAAGTGCTAATGAGCGGCCTATTCAATAAACATTTCCCTCGGTACGACAAAAATCAGGAAAGAAAAGTAAACGTTATTGAAGAAAATTAGTAAAAATAATTTAAATAGCTTTCGGGCTAATTAAGACAAATTCAAAGAACAAAAATTAAAACTTTCCAAAAATTAAAAAAACAAAGGATTGAAGTGACATTGAAAGTGCATAAATTAATGAGGTAGACAATTAATAATAATTACAAAAAACTCAAAAATCACTCAAAAACTCAGAATCATTAATGGAAATTGAATTTTAACCAAATTAACTAGTTTAAAAACCAATAAATAATTATTAGTGCTATAATATTATACAGTATAATGTTCACCCGAAGTTTAAATTAAATTTAGCTTAAATTGAAATACATTCAAAAATTTAAAATGACCACATTTGTAAAAATTAATATTCAAAAAAATGTTAATAAAAATACATTAATTAAAACGAAAAATATATTAGTGGCGATTTCTTCATTTAATTTTTCTCAACCGCAACACTATTCTACACAACTGTATAAATATTGCACTATTTATATGCTAATAATTTAAAAAAATTCAGTTGGCCTAATTAAATTTAAGCATTTTGACATCTAACTAAAAAAAAATTGCAGCTTATTGCAATTTATTTTACTTCAAAAAATTAAATTAAGTTCCCATATCAAATGTTTTCCAATACTTTTTCTAGCTAAAAATAATTTATCAGATATTAATTTATTGAATGGAGTCGATAACGTTATTATCACTTGTGCACTCGCTGCCAATTGAAAACGCACACCCCAAAACAACGCAACAAGATTTCCAAATAATGAGTCTTGCAATGGCACGCACGCGACGACAATTTAGACAGAAATTAGTGACAAGAACTAAGTCACAATGTGGTTTACTAAAAAACATTTCTTTTCAGTATGTGTCGCAATTAGTATTCTCATTTTCTGGCAAATGTTTTTGGAAACGAGGTAAATATTTTCTTATTAAGTGATAAGATAGCTAATAAATAATAAAACTTTGCTAAGCTAAAGTTAAAATTAATTTTTTTTTAAAAAAAACAAATAATTATTTAATGAAAAATACAAAAAAAAATTACCAGCATTCGATGCCGAGATGACGTGGAACGTACACGTCCGGTCAATTATTTTCACTAAACTTAAGCACGCGCTCTACCTCTGTGTACGTTTCCGCCACAACCTTAACAATAGAAACCGAATGATCCTATTCAAACAGTGCAAATAACAAAAATAGTTCAATGCTAAATAAATTTGCTAATTAAAATGCTTTATAAATTATTGCAACTTTAATAAAACCAATTGCTCTTATTTTGAAGCTATAGACCTACCATAACAGTTGAAACAAATGAAATTAACAATGTAAAACCCGGAGGATCAATGGCAACGATTGATCAATGCACTGAAGTAACCAAAATAGTATTTTTAAAGACTCATAAAACAGCTGGATCCTCGATTCAAAATATGTTAATGAAGTTTGGAATAGAGCGAAATCTGACGTTTTTAATCCCACAAACAGGAAACTATTTCGGCCATCCTCAAAAATTTAATGCAAAGATGGTCAAGCAGAAACTCAAAGAGCCCTTAACTTACGACATTTTGACTCATCACACGCGCTATAACCGAGATGAAATCTCTAAAATAATGCCTCAAAACACAAGTTACTTTACTATTCTCCGAGATCCGGTAACGTTATTCGAGTCTGCCTATTCCTTTTGCAAATTAGAGAAACAATTGAACATGACAATCGCAGAGTTTGTGCGGCCCAATGTTTCGGAAGCGATTGATTCCCGCAATAAGAGAGGAGCGGGTGGTAAAATCGGTCGGAATCAGATGATGTTCGACTTAGGATTCGAAGTGAAAGATTTCGAAGAGGACGAAAAAATCGCGGATTTTATCCAGCGATTGGATTCGGATTTTCAATTGATCCTGATCACCGAACGACTCCCGGAATCTCTCATTCTGATGAAGGATTTGCTTTGCTGGAGCTTGAATGACGTCGTCATTTTCCACCACAATTCCAGAAAAGCCGAATACAAAAAGAAAATCACTCCCGAACTAAGGGACGGGATCATTCGCTGGAACCGAGCGGATAAATACCTTTACGATCACTTCAACATGATTTTAGACAAGAAAATCGCCGAATACGGTGTGGAGAAGATGGCGCGAGACGTAATTGAATTGGAATCGGTGACTAACAAGTGGTACGATTACTGCGTCGAAAGCACAGCTGATAAATCGCAATTACGAGGTGCGAACCAAGTGTGGAGCCCTCAGGTTTTAGGATTCAAACTCAAGAATAAGTTCAACGGCACCTGTGCGGACCTAACCAAGGTAGAAAATCCGTTCACCGAAGAAGTACAGCGTTACATGAAACATTATTATAAAAAATCGCATACAGTAAAACCATTAAGAAAACCTTAAATAAAATATTTTCGCATTACTTTTTGTCAAAATAAAATTAAACTTCCTCTAAAACTTTTATAATTTAATTTTGCACTATTTGAGTGATAGTAATAAAAAATATTCAGTTGACCAAATTAATTTGATACATTTTGACAACTTATTGCTAAATTTTAAATTTAAATTTTGAATTTTGAATTTTAAATTCTCACATCAAATGTTTTTCAATACTTTTCTACCTAAAAATTATTTATCAGATAATAATTTATTAAATGGAGCTGATAGCGTTATGTTATGTAGCCTATGTGTGGAATTAGAGTGGTGCTTGGGATTAGCACCTACCCAAGTTGTTGCTGCGGTAGAAGACTGATTTGTGTTGGCCACTATGGTAACAGAAATGAAATGTGATTCCTTAACTGGTTACTGGCAAACTAATCAGACACTCAAATTTCATCGCAAGTAGGCCTACATGTACAATGTAGGCTACGGTAATTGCTCAGCGGATGAATTTTTGTTTAGGCAAATAAAATTTTATTTGGTCGCAAAAACTTATTAAAACTCTAAAACATTTGGTTAAAGTGAGGGAAACGGTGTAACGAGCATTTATATTCAGCGAAAGTTGGAATGTCTGATGAATCTGATTTTTCTCTGCCTTATAAACACTAAAATTTGCAATAATAGTTTTAGAAAGCGGGCCTGACCAAACGAGGTAAAGTGCACCGAAAATCGACATAATTTATTAAAAAGCGAACACAACAACAAAGATTTCAAAAAAAAATACAAAAGTAGTGTATAGAATTGTGGCACCAACCAATCAGAGAGCAGGGATTTAGTGTGGGAGGCGTTTTCGACCAATCA
>JAQGAZ010001452.1:0-29495 GCA_034692225.1 Polydesmus complanatus
TATATACTCGTACTAAGCAAATCATTTGCAACTTAAAAATTATTTTCAGAGCAGTTGACCTGAGCCATTATCCCTTGAAGGAATTTGGCAGCTGCGAAGACGTAGGGATGAGGTGATAAGGCAGCGACTATGCTCAAAACAATCGACGTGTACAGGGTGCTCAGAGCCAATGGTTTCCTCCCGAATTTATCCGCTAAAGCTCCACCGAAAACACCTCCGATCACCGCTCCGGTTAGAAACAGCGTTTGGAATATGCGCAACATATACTTTTTGCTGCCCACTAAATCCCACTGGAGAAAGAAAAAATATTAAAACATTTTACTGCCCCCGAAAACATATTTCCGGTGCCATTCTGCAGGTTTATTATACCTCCATAGCTATCGACCATAGGTCGTAATCGTCGGCGTAATCGTAACCGTACTCGCAATTGCCTTTCGTATCTGCAGATCCGTTGAATTGATCGACATCTGTCAGGGTTTGATTGAGATCAGTTGATATGAACGGTTCAACGTCAGTCAGCAAAAACAAGGAACTGTTCGTGTTGGCAATCCATAGCGATTCGTTTCCAAGCGGTAACTAAATTCAACAAACTGGCATATTAAGGATTATAAGGATTATTTTCAAAAAATTTTGTCTCTCATCAACTTTAAAAATTAAAGTTATACATGTAATTGCAAGTCTTTTAACGCAGTAGGCCTACACGTATTTATTCTAATAAGACGTTAATTATTTATCATTTTATTCTCTACATGTATTATACGTAATTACAGTAAATTCAGTTAATTGATAAAGCAAACTGCGAGTTCAAGTCATCATTATATTGGAGAAATGTTATTATTGCGATTGTCTATTTTTTTAAATCAAAGGCCCCAGTTTCACGGAGTGTACGGCCTGTAGCCATTTCAAGGAGAAAGCGTTGGGGTATAAATTGGGGATATACAGTATTTTAATAAGGTGTTGAGAAAAAATTTGTATCAGTAATATGTGGGGGATTTTGTCTCTTATTATTAGATGAAGGGGCTCTAGTATTTTGTCTCTATTTTTAAATTTGTTTTTATATTGATGTTTTTAATTGCAAGTGTTGAATAAATATTCTTATATCTATGCTTATTGAAGTACCCGGAACTGCCTACATTTCTCTAAAACTTTTTCTGTGTATTGATGAAATGTTGACGAAAAAGAAAGACCAGAATTTAATAAAATGATAACCTTTAAAATTACATTAAACTTTGATCATTATAACCTTTAAACATTTATTTGCAAAACTTCATGCATTGATATTATTTACATGTACAGGTAAAATCTTAATTGGTTTTTAAAATGCATGTTATTTACAGAAGAATATGTAAACGAGATTCATTGGAGGTCTTTGATATATTTTCTTTGCTATTGACATTATCAGATTATCTTTTATTTGGTTTCCATTTTTTTTTAAATTCTGGGTATTAGCTAGTTAAGTTTTAATTGAATGACCGTGAATGCAGTAAATTTTTCTAATCCTCAAACGACGCAAATTAATCTAGCAGATCTTTCTGCGGTGTTATTCTGATATAAAACATAAAATTTTATTTTTGTTAAATAATGGTTTATTGATTTTATTATTTAAAAGTAAAATTTTATCTGATTTTTGCAAAGTTTTATTTACAAATATATACTTTCGATTCATAGGAGGTCCATTGTTATCGATGTACTGCATCGCCATTTTTATTATTATGCATTAACTTTTATTAATTTTGTTTCAATTTTTTTATTCTGTGTATTAACCTTGGTGGTATTAATTGTGGTATTTAATAATTTGAATGCTATATAATTTGAATGTAACCCTCAAATGATCAAAATTAAAACGTAGCAAATCTTTCTACAGTAGTCATCTGTCAGTAGCCTACAGTGTACAGTATATTGATATAAAACATGCAATAGATAAAATTTAAAATAAACCAAATTTTTTGCTTTTTTTTGGTACGGTAATTAAAATTTTGCAATTTTTAATGATGAACATCAGTTCATCATTCTGAATTGACAAGCTTAAAATGCACAGATTACTTTAAATTGTGCTTGCCTTAAATTTCAAAATACTGTAATGTAAATTTTAAATTAAAAATAGCTAATATTATAAATCATAACTTGCCTAATTTTATTTAGTTAAATAACAGTTTTTCTGTTAAGCTATTGACTTTTAGAGTATTCAACAGACGATGACAAAGGTTCACAAAAAAGAAACATTTTAATAATGGAATTCAAATTCCTGAACAAATATTTATTAAAAACTTTGATAAAAATAACTCCATAATTTTTTTTTTTTTTAATATTAAAAAGATGTGCAAAAGGAAAATAAGCCACAAAGCGTAGCCTATGCCACAAAAAAATGGTTTGGAACCCCTGCCCCTGGTGATCTAGAAAGCGCATCATTTTAAATTGTTACGAAAATATTTGAGCCGTGTTAATTCATTACTGTACGTGCCACATTCCAAATTTATGAAGGACATACTGTAGTAACTATAGAATGATTGAGTAGTCTATCTGTGATCACTATTCAACAGGTTTCATAAAAACTGCTGAGCCTGAGATCATTAACAATTTAAAATTAAAAAAAGAAAAAAAACCAATTACAATGTGGAAGGTAATTTCCATTGTTATTTTTAGCTAGTAATTAATTACCGGTAGCTCTTTGTTATACTGTAAATGATTACTCATTAATTAACCACTATTGCTGTTTTGCAGGCTCCAACACGCGCGCATTAAAATGGGCATTTTTTTAAAGTTAAATTTCGCTCGAGTTAAAAGTTGAAACATTATAAAATTGTGAGAAACTGACCTTGCATTGGTAGTTTGGTACATAAGGCCATAACGAGAGGGTGAATATGGTGACCAAGTACCAGAAAACGTTGCATTGTAATAGGGTTACGACTATGAGTTGGTATCTTCCTGGACAACCCAATTGCATCAACAAACCCTCCAAACGGCCGCTCATTGTGACAAATCTTTTCCACCACTCAAAAATTCATGTTCCGTTCCTAGTTCGAAGCTGCAACAATAGCAATACCCGTACCAATAAATAACTGAAGAAGAAAAAAAAAATTTGTGAGGTAAAAGTCATATGTCATTTGGCGCGCGCGGAAATCTTAGCTATTTTGAAGGTCAACCGTTGTCACGCTTTTATTCTCTAAGCTGCATCCTGGTTTGAAATAAGGAGGAAGAAACCGAAAGAAAAGGAAAAAATAATATTATTTTCATTTTCAAACAGGAAATTAAAATAAATCCCTACAATGCAAATTCAATTGCATGTGGAAAAATTATTGATAATATGCAAAAGAATCAGAGACGGATTTTTGCTACGTCGGTATTCGGTTTTTTATTTTTGCTTTATTTCAATGGTAAACTGCGGTAATCTTGTTTATATTACACGGCCACCGGATTTCTAAACCAAGATTTAACGATTACATTTTGATTTAAAAGTTTTGGCGAAATAGGTTTTATTTACGAAATTTCCATCGAAAGAGATTAATTTTAGTTGAAATAATTTTTTTTTTTGAATAAAATGAGCACATTAGAGTAAGCTTTTCGAATAACAATTAACTTCAAACAAAAACGAAATAATTTTCTAAAAGAAGCTTAAAAAAAACAAGTTTTAAATAAGATAGAATGACACTTTGATTTAATTACTAGTTAGGCCATAAAAATAATGAATTGAGCTTTAAAACAGCTTAAAAGTTCATAAGCGGCCCCCAAGTGTACTATGACGCTGTGAAATCCGGTGCTGTTGATATGCATATCAAATACTCCATACAATTTAATTTTGTAATTAATATCGGTCGGGTCTGCTTTCTGTGGTTAACATTATAAACTTCAAAATTGGATTTTTCATCACGTACAAATCAATTTTTTTTTTTTCTTGTTTCAACAAAAAAAAAAATCCAGGGGGAAAGAAAGGAGCGAGGGGAAAGGCGGGGGGGGGGAGAGGGAAATCTTTGAAATAAAAATCTAAAGATTAAATTATTTAAGCTCACAACATTAAATTTAATTTGAGGCAATTACTGTGTCTTATTTTTTTTTTTTAATGCAAAATATTGTTTTTAAAATCTTTGAAGTTATGACAATCTTGAGTCCTTGACAGTTATTTAACGATAATTCTAGAGTATTATAAATTTAACTTTTCTTTCTAAAGCCTCACATGATTAAAATTCAACAAGTTTAATTAGTTTTGTATTCTTAAATTTTTTTTTAAATTAATTCGCCAGAAACAAATTTAATTATTTCATTCTTCAAGTTATTTTTTTCGTAATATATATTTTTTTTGTTCGAGCAATTTACATGTCAAATAACTCACTTTAACGAAAAGAACAAAAAACACGAAAAATAATTCCAAAAAATAAAAATATTTTTCTCAAAATAATGAATACATTGTACCGGGTACCGATAGTAACAACTCTTTTTGAATTTTTTCTTCAGGGTTTAAACGTAACACGCGTTTCCCTTCGTATATTCAATGATGCAATACTTGCAAGATCATCTTACTTATTAATCTCAATAGAAAACATCTACGGTAGCCTACTCACTTTTTAAATAATTTTTTTTTTTGATGGGGTAAAAATAAGAATTTTAAATACGGAACAGTATTAAATAAATATAAAAATATTTAGTTTTGATAAGAAGGAAAATTATATTGAAGGAACAGCTGTGCAGTTTCCTGCGCGTTTCATATTCATCTCTATGGTAACTTAAAACTCGCCGCCGAACCGAGCTTTCATTTCCGCCGTCACGGAACAAAATGCCGTCGAAAAGACATTGAGTATCCGCTCACATTCGAATGCCTTATGCGAGGAATCAAATTTGCCAGAGAACGCGTCATTTTCATTAACCCGATGAAAAGATCGAGATTTCGGAAATATCAGCGCTTGGTTTCTATGCAGTTTAGAGAATATGGGAGAGATAGAAAAGAATGGTGGCTCACTGACCTTGTTCGACGAGATGAAGCGACGGCAAAGATGAAGTCGGCAACGGCATAAAAGTGCGAAGCGAAGCGCGTGCGGCTGGCTCTGTATTACTCAATTCTTCGGCGCGAATGAAATGCGAAAATCGAGAGCGAAAAGTAAGCTCAAACTGAGCTTTTTTTTTTATTATTATTCTCACGAGTCTTGGCTAAGGAATATAAGGGGTTGACGTCATCGGTGCCGTGACATTTAAATACGTCATCCCAACAGATGGAATTGAATGGGAGATAGCGCGCAAATTAAGCGCATCTTAAGAGGGAGAAAAAAAAAAGATTAATTATTATTATTAGGTTTATGGCACTGTATGGTGTCTGACTTCTTCGAAAAATAGATTACTACAAGTACGTGTACTTGATATGGGGCGTCTTTTTTCTATGGATTCCGCAGAATAAGAAACCGGATTTAAATGGATGGGAGCAAACGCCTACCAATTCTTACTATTTCGGTTAAGAACTTAAGTGTTGACCGGATAACTTAAATATTAATATACTTTTAGTTAAAAAGTTTACCGGTATATCAAGTTTTCAAGGATAAAACTTCAATTTCTGTTCAAATATTATCAATACATGTCATACTTAAACTTTCAGTTTATAGTGAGATAAATAAAAAAGTTGCTGCATAATAATGTAAAATGAATTTCAAAACTACTTTTTTTACATTTAAGAAAATAGAAAAAAACATGTTAAAAAAAAAGATACTGTATTTCCTTTTTAAAAGCCCGCTTATCCGAAAAGCTATCAGAAATTTTTTATTAAAACGAAAATGTGGCAGTCGCACTTGATGGAAATTAAGGCACTCAATTTTTTAATAGTAAATTTAAAAATATCAGTTAATTATGATCCTAATATTAAACAGTATGCTGTTACGTATTTCACATGCTACCAAATACTGTATTTTAATAAAATTTATTAAAATATTTGATAGTGCCGAAATGAGTCCCTCCCCAAGGAACGTTTCGGATAAGCGAGGATTTACTGTATAAATAACAAGTAATATTTTATTGGACTACATATTTCCTCATTTATTGGTTTTCTACGAATTCTGAGATTTTTTTTTTTTTTGCACCTAATTGTTCATTTCTCTAAAGTTTTTTTTATACAGTGGTTTTACTGTAATACGGTAATTAGGCTAGTATTACGCGGTATTCTATCGAGGCCTGGTGCGATATTTTAATAAGCAATATAATTTTCCGGAATCATTTTTCAGAAATAGATGTTGAATCAATATAAAATGTGATCTTTGACCACGAAAGATTGGATACCACTGGGGTAACTCTACTTTTGATAATAAAAAATATATAATGTACTGATTATGTAAACGTGATGTACCCTTCGACCATCTAATACAGTTGCTCTAGACGAGCGTGTTTCATGGTCCAAAGGTGGGCCGAAAAAAAAAAAAAACGAACATGCAGTAACTGAATTAGTACACTACCAGTAATCCGTTTAACAATCTAAAAATAACACACAGAAAAACTTCTCTTTAATTAAAATTTAAGAAATAATGAGAGTTGGCTCAAAAATCTGGTTAAATAATAAGAAATTAAGAGAGAGAAAGAGTTAGCTTAAGGGTCGTATTCAGAAACAGCACTTGAGTGCTAGTACACTCTCATAGTCAGTGTGATGAAATTTTTATTCCATAGTTATAATATGGATAGAGATTGCGCTACTTGAGCGTGTACTCACACTCAAGTGCAATTTCTGAATACGACCTTTAAAGTCTGGTTAATTGTTTGATCATTAAATTTGCTTTTCAAAAATGTCCCGATCAGGGATTAAAAAAAATAATAAAATACGGTAATAAAATAATAATAATTATACGGTGCAATTAAATCTGTTTTACTTTGTCGTTTTGGCAAACATTGTTAATTTGAGAATAAAAAATTTTTCTTTAATAAATCAGGTTTTCGGTGTCGACATTTTCAGCGCTTCTCAACCTTTTGCGATTCACGTTTTTCCAATGCCCTGATTATTGTATTCTTTTATTATACAGGTACAGTATCTTATATAATACCAGCCGATTCCGGTTGGGAATCACTCGTAACATTTAATACTATTGTTTATCGAGTTTATAATTTTGTAAATTATTAGCAAACATAATGATGAGAAGGAATGAATTGTTCCTTATTAATTCTCGTGACTCGTAATGATCATCAGATGACAGTGCATCACGTGGAATTAAATTTGAGTTCGTTCAACTTCCCGACAAACAATAACAGATTATTAGTCGAGTGTATGATTGACGGGGAATTAGAATATTATCGTATAAGGAGCAAGGATTAGCATTGTAAACATTTATTCGGGAGAAAAAAAAAATTGAGTTATACATTTCGTCAGCGTTGAAAGGTGACAGTATAATAGTTATTGACACGTAGATATTGGATGTAAAAAAAAAGAAAGAACAAATTAATTAAATGAAAAAAAAAAAAACAACAACATTGAGAATGGAGTTTATTAATGGCTTACAGTGCGCCACAAAAAATAGTAGAAAGTATAGAAAAACTGAAGAAAAAGAAAAGAATATTTTTTTTAAGTCGGATTACTATATCAACAACCTTTGATGAGCCCAACAGTAAAAACAACAGCGAATATTTACAATATAAACTTATAAATGGAATATCTCGCAACATTATGGTCTTTTTTTTTTCTCGAGTGATGAGCATCATTCCATTCGACGATTACATAAATAAAAGATCTAAATGCCCTTATTTTAATTTCTTTAAAAAAACATTAATTTTTTTTCTTCTTCTGAAAGACTTTTCATTAAATAAGAGGAGAGAGAGGGAGGAGTTATAAAAACTTTTCATCAAAATTGGGGGAAGATTTTTCTAACTTTTTTTTTTCTCTTAATTTTGTATATTTATATAATAATTATAATTTAACATTCTACATAAAAAATCAATAGTAATACTTAAGGCACCTCTTTTGCCATCACATTCGTTGTCTTGCAAATTACATAAACGGGAGAGATAATTATTCAAGAACATAGGTTAGAAAAAAGTGAAGATTTTTTAAAACAAAACAAAACTTTTTAAAGTGGAAACCCTTAATAATTTTTTTTTATCTTTTCATTGAGCATTAAAATACTGATATTTACTGATAAATAGGGGAAAAAAATTTAATTTTGAAATTTATTCCATGTACGTTAAGTCTGGTTGAAATGATATTAATTTTGAAAATTATTAACCAATTTTTTTAAAAAATCCATTACAAATTAATAATAATTTTGGCTTAAAAAAAGAATCAATTTCTTTTTTTTTTTTATTTATTATTTCGTAATTATCCTTTTCCTTTCTCGTAATTAATTTCTATTAATTTCGCCGAAAAAAGAATTCCACTTAGAAATTATTTCAAAATTAAAATGATAAATAAAATCCGGGTTTAATTAATCTTTTTTTTTTTTTTTGATAGCTCAAATTGAATGTAGAAAGTGTGGGCAAAAGTATTATTTAAATTATGGCAAATCAAGAAAATAACTAACAACCTATGTTTTACTATACAGTACAATTTGTACATTTTCAATCCAATAAATAATCGATATTAAATTTAATATTTTTATTACAGTCATTTATTATGCTCAAGTATGGCAACAAACTAATTATTATTTAATGATTTTTTTTTGGTCTTATAGAAATTGTACTGCAAGTTTATTCCTTTAAACTCTTACAAAATAATAGCCCTACTCAATATTTAAAAAAATCTAGTTTGTGTTTACTTACATTCTAATAATTTTTAAATAAGTTACACTTTTATGCATACGAGGTAAGCCGAATGATGCCTTATTATTAAATAACAAAATAAGTTCCAAAATGTTATTAATATAGGTGGTTCACTGTTAATAAAAAATCTTGATTTCGTATACATATAACGATTTTGATGACAAATTTTACGTAGTTTTTGAATTTTTAAGGCATTATTATACGTATTTTAAGTTTCATCTGTTGGTATTTTATCTTATCTGCCCACAGTCTCGCTTCCAACTACAGAATTGTCCCTCGATTAGTGCGATTTTATTATGCGCGTTCAATTCGTGGGTTTTCATTGTGAAATTGCTTTCGGCGAAAGGGAATATAATTAAGCAAATTGAATTTCCTTAATGATAATTTCATGAAGATAACCGGCGTTAACGGGAATAAAAACAGCCGTAAATTAAATTTAAACCCTTTTATCCGCAATTATAAACCGCTTTCAATTGAAAATCGCACAACTCGAGGGATTATCGCGCATTAAACTTGCATGCTTATATACGGAGTTGTACCGAGTAATGATTATTGTATGTCTGAAGAAAATAAAATGATAAGAAAGAGATAGTAAAAAAGGGGGAGGAGCAGCTTACATTTTCTGTATGTATTTTACGTGGATTAGACATTTAGAAAACGCACACAAAAAAATTTGTTCAATATACGACATTATTGCTATTTTGAAGGTTTAAAATAGCGCCGTTTCCGGTTATTTGGATAATCCTAAATTTTCTAAATCTTAACATAATCTTTAACTTTAAAAAAAAAATAATAAAAACAACGAAGAAATTCGATTTTTTTTATATGTATATATATGGCGCGTCCGACTCTCAAAAATATCAATAAAATACTTAATCAAACTCGCGCACGTGAAATCGCGCACGCACGCCAGAGTCAAATTCTGGCTCTCTATTCCTCATAGATAATAGTCTGAAACCTGAGGAGGATTTCAACTCCTCTGAATGAAACTATCAAAAATTCACAAGAAAAAAATCACTCGCTAAATTCGATAAACTAAATCAATAAACGATCACCAAAACTTAAAAGCATTCATTAAATTCAAAAACTGCCGAGTTTAATGAATGTTTAAAAGAATTTGTTGAGCATTTACAATTCCGGTTTAATTTTACGCCAGAAAAGTTTTTGAATTTAGCGAAGAAATATTTTGTTTTTGCATTTGAAATTTTTGCTAACGATTTTTTTTTACAAAATAATTTTTTCCAGTCGGGACTTTCCATAAACAATATTTTTTTTTTAGCCTCTTTTTTTTTTTTTTTTATCGAGCATTTGTGACAATGTTTAGGTCATCACAGCTGTTTGATCACAAATAGTCGCATTAATAAACAAAATGTTCCGCTACGCACCGCGGGGGGTGGGGTTTGTGAGGGAGGGAAATAACGATATAAGTTTGACACGACACTCACACATGATAGAAAAAATTGGGGTATTCGAAGAAAATTCACATAAAAAAATGTAAGTGGATAAAAATAATTAATTAAAAAAAATAATAATAAAAAATAAAAATGAATTAAAAATACTGTGAAGTATTTAAATGCTTCGTCGGAAATTGAGTGCCGTTTCTCACTATCCACGAATCAAATTTGGCATCTTTCTTCTTTTTTTTTTTTTCGTCTTTCCGAGTGTCCACTTCCGGTGTCGGTGCTATAATAGTTGTTGCCAAATAGGGAGAGAGAGGGTCGTTTGCTACTTGTCCATCTACTCAACGGCTATACTTCGAACATCACATTTTCATCCGTCCGTTGCGTTTCACCGATTTCGTTTCACCATAACACTGCTGTTAGATACATAACAACAACAAACTTTGGATTGAAGTAAACAATTTTTTCTCACAAATAATGGTCATTTGGGATTTTATTTAATAATATATTTTTCTGATGAATTTTTGGATCCGAGTGTTTCAATTAAAACGCTATACTCTTGGGATAAAAACCAAACTTATACATCGCGTCTACAAAAAATGTGCACCCAACTAAATTAGTATTAAATACCGGTACTTTAAATAATTTTTCCATAAAACAATAATTTGATATTATTAAAAAAATAATTTCATTAAATTGAAAATTGTAAATTTACTCTTGAAACGTTTTAGGTTAAAACTTTTCGAGAAATAAAAAAAATTTTGAGGTGGCCTTTTAAATGAAACATTTAAACCCATTCATCATCGGTGTATTCATTTTCCTAGTTTAATAACCTGCACCTATGTTGTAATATTATTTTATACGCAATAATAATTATAAGCCATGCACTGTTTTCACTGCCTCATATAAACCAACGCAGATAATCAATTTTATATTGATTGGTCATCCGTTTTTAAGATATACTATTACTCGTCAACCGTTAGTTAAGTATCAATAAAATAATTATTATTCATTCCACAAACATTTTTATTCGATGACGAAGAAAAAAAAAACGTGCAATAATTGGAACATGCGAAATACTGTTTAACAAAAACATTTTCGCTCGAGAAAATTCTATTATTAATACAAAAATTATAAAAAAAAAAATAATAATAATAATAAATCGGTCAATTTAATGAACAAAAAAGCAAAATGCATGTTAATTCATGCATGTTATATATCATCCACCTTTATTTTTTATTCGTTCAACATGCTTTTTTTTCTTTTGTATTTTGTAGACTTGTGTGATGAGCGTGAAGGGCTATTTTTTTTGTTGGTTTTTTTTGTGGGATTTATGATGCAAAAACTTACATCACCTGTAAGATTTGCGTAGCTTCGTAGAGAACACCGGGTGGTAGTAATACGGGGGTGCTCACGCGACCAGACTCCACGCACACCATGTTCGGGTACTCGTCGTCGCCGAAATCGGCCATCTCACGCGCACGTTCCATCCATGGGTTCCACACAACTAGGGAGGGGGAAAAAAATGCTTAGTAACACTTCTTGTAAAACTTAAACCCAATTTAAATTCCCACTTATTTCCTTGTGAGAATTTAAACTTATTTGGTAAAATTTTCCTTTCTGATTTTTAAACTTTTAAATTCTGATTTAGGCCTTAAATTTAAATTTTGGCAAATCAAAATCTATGTTTTATTTGAAATCAAATAATCTCATTTAAAATTTTTTTAATTTAAAAGTTCCTCATTTTATACTATGACGGGGAAAAAAATGGGTTAAAACCACTGGGTTATTAACGGCCTACCTGTGTCTGGCAAGTTAAACTTATGCACGCGCATCTTGCGGCACCCTACCACATTGTTTATCACGTGCTCATCGGGCGTATTCTGATAAATCCTAGATTATGTTTTCATCAAATTTATTTCAATTATGTAATTCTTAAAAAAAAAATATATATAAAGTAATATTGTAAATTTTACCTGTCGATGTATTCAGCTACCCCCACAGCTTCCCGCGTCTCTTGATATAAAGCGCCATCTCTTGTCTAAATCGCGATGAAAATTAAGAGAACATTTTCATTAAACTCAAGTTCCGGAATGAATCTCGTTGTTCCCATTCAATGGGAAAACTACCTTATCGATAAACATGCAACCTTGAAGTCCTGTAATGAAGCAACGATTTACGTCTGGTACTTTGAAATACCTAAATTAGAATAATTATTTATTAATTTAAAAGTAAACAATTAAACCTCCCAAAAAAAAAGTATATTACGTATGTAATAAAATGTTAAAGGCGAAATCGGTCATGCCTGTTCAAATGAAATTAATTAATATAATAATTATAACAAAAAAAAAAAAATTAGAAAATAAATTTACCTGTGTTAATAACGTTCAGTTTCATGTGCAACTCTTTTTCTCGCAAAAGCAGGCGATAATTCAGTTTAAAACTGAAATAAAATTAATTAGAAAAAAAAGTTTTGTTTATAAAAAAAAAAAAATTAAGGTAATTAAAAAGTGAATAAAAAACGGATTTTACTTATGATTCCATACTGCTCTACTGTTTTCGTTATCCTGCAGAGATAAAATCACTTCTACGTCGCCGGTTTCGATCTAAGCGAAACAAATTAGAAAATACATAATAATTATTAAAGATAAAATTTAATATAAAAAAAATAACTGCATTATTTTTTTAAAGCATAGTTTAATAATTTTTATAATTATATATTTTTCGTTATTTAATAAAAATTTTTTTATAAGACTCTTTTATGGATTTTTTGAATTGATTATAATTTTTTTTTTTTTTTTGAGTTTTGTTTTACATTTTTTGGAGATTTCTGGAACTTTATACGTTTTCGACAACAGTGTAATAAATATAGCATTTTTTATCGCATTTATTTTGAAGTATTTCTATTGATTCTTTAGATTTTTACATTTCTTTTTTTGGTACCACTGAGTTTTGTTATTCATTCGACAACGTCGTTAGAAGTTTCAAAAATATATTGATGTGCAGTATCGGAAATAATAATTTATAACCGTGAACCATTTAAAATAACTTTAAAAAATATTATTTCCGCAGTCGATTGATAAAAACGTTTAAAATTAATTAAGATTCTTTTTTTTTGTTCGTTAACAAAATGCATTACACGTTAATTATTGTATTTTAACGGAGTGACATTGAGTCACGCCATTCGAAGTACATGTATATCCCTTTCATCACTAAGGCTCCGCATGTTACGAACTACGAGTATATTGAATTTTTAATAGGAAAAAAAAAAGAACTAACTCTAGTTGGCGGTTTCTCCAAGTGCCATCTGCTTATTCTGGCAAATCCGTGCTGAGGACCAGCGTTCCAAGGACCGAAATGAGCTGAAAAATTATCATTCACAATTTAAAAATAAAACTCCATTTATAAAACTTGAAATTTCCTACGGAAAACTATGGGAATTCCACCTCGGATTGGCTTTTTATTATCGAAAACAGCTTGCTTGCTACCAAACAAATTAAAAAAAAAAAAAAAAAAGATTCAAAATGACGTCATCAATCTGTTAATGCCGAATTCGAGCACACACTCACCTCACAAAAAGTTGTTCTTGGTTATTCACTCTCCATGATACGATAGTCGCACCTGCGTTTAACAAAAATTATATTAAAAAAAAACACATTTTAAAGCAATTTGGCAAATATTTTTTTTTAAAGCATTTTTGCAAATAATAAAATGGGCTTCAATGTCATTCGAGAATAACGTACGGTTAGGGTATTATTCAGTCGTCAACAAAATTTTGTTCGAGAGCTATGAAACTAATACCGCAGTACAATGCTGTAGGGTATGTTTTCGCTCTAGTTTAACATTTATTTTAAATGACAAAAAAAAAAAAAATGAAACATTTAAACGAGTTGTTTTTTGGCTGAGTTTTATTTAATGCATTTTTGAAATTTGAATACTTTCAGTTTATCTTTTTTTCATCTTTTGACTATTAGATACTCGGTCACGTGATGCATAGAAAAGTTCTGCCCATTATTAGCAATTGTTATGACAGCCGAAAAATTATACGTTTTAAAATTATTATGATATTGAATTTATCGACCTATTTCATTAGAAATTACTGTATAATACATGTTGAAAACGGAAGAGAATCGAAAAATTTTACATTCATCAACGCAACATTTTCTTTTAATGATGAAAAAAAATATATATATATAAATTTATATTACTTTTCTTTTATTAAATTATTATTTTAATGAAACGAAAGTGAAAAATTAAAAGGCGTATTTTTATTGCTGTTGTTATGTCGAAAATTTGTTAAAACGAGACAAATTGAAAATGTATAGAAAAGTTACTAAACGATCGGAAAACTATTTTCACGTCCCATTATTTTCTTTTCAGAAATTAACTTTAACCAATAAGTTAACAAACAAAAAAACTACGCTAATAATCATTTACGTAGACAATAATCTCAAATTTTGGCAAACCGCTACTTCGAATATACAAGTTACAAACGTTTGAATTTTTTGCGATGCCGTACAGTAATTTCTCTTCACTAATTCTCTGGACGAGTTTTCAGCGTGAAAAACTTGCTGAACTAACATTTTCACGCTTACAGCTCGCACTTCTCAGGGCAAATTGCATTGCACAACCATCTACATGTATCTGTCCTGTGAAAATTAGTACCTAAAGACTTGCTAAATTTACGCGTTTCAGAAGTAAGCAAAAGTTGGCATAAGCTTACAGTATATTGCATACATACAAAAATTTAACACAGTCCTTTTGTTCGAACGGAAAAGTCGTTCGGGAAAACCTTTTTTTTTTTTACAGTTTGAATACAACAATTTCTACTTTGACATAATTTTACCTGATCAACTTCAAAAAAAAAAAAAAAGAAAAAAAAAAACAATTTCGCTAAAATGTAATCTCTTCATAGTCGCAGTACATGTACTGTACGGTATAAAATTCTGTGTCCGAGTCTATTACGAAAAGTACCGTAGGCCTAAACTACACATACATTTGAGATTGGACAGTCCTTAGAGATTTACATGACATGAATTATAAAGTGTATTTTAAAAAGAACTTATCGATTATTTGCACTAAGCTTAGTTTCTAAATGACAAATAAATCGTCCATTTACGTGGAAATTGCAATTCAAGCATCTTATTGTGTACCCGTTTAACCCAAAAATTTAAAAGTCCGACACATTTTATAACTTAGCGCATCTTTATATAATCAAAAAAAATCTTTACTTTTTCATTGCTTGTAATTCATTATCACGTTACAATTATTTGTTTCGCTTCCTACCGGTAAGGGTAAAATGCTATTGTTATTATAGGTTTAACGAAGAGGGCCTAATAGTTAACTCGAAATTAAAATGAAGTTGCTTAATCTCGTTTATCAAATCCAAAGGCAACGAAATTATTAGTATTATTTTTTTTAAATACGGTACCGGTAGTTCCAAGTTTTTAGGAACTTGAAAGCGTATTTAAAAAAATAATAATAAATAAATAATAGGATGCGGAAAAATTTCCGCTCCTGGATATCTTATTGCTTACAAATTCACGCCATGATTGTTTGTTACAGTGTAATATTGGACATCGTTTATATAACGTCGCATAAAAGTAGTAAAAAAACGAGTCGAGAGCCATAAAACAATCGGAAAGCACATAATCGTTAAGTTAAAGCACATTATTTTTGAAAAAGGAGGAACAAAAAATTAGCCGTATTTGCAGTTTCAAATTTGTGTTTGGAGTGTGTTGTTGTTTTTTTTTTATTTAGTTAACATCCGTTTTCAATTGTCAACGAGAGTTGCGAGGAGAAGACCTAATCGTAAATTCCACCATAGCCCTAAGTCATCTTTACTCTCTATAGTCCGGCCAAAAAGAATTTTTTTTAAAGATAATAAAAATAAAAAAAAAAAAAAACTTCGAAAAGAAATGCTGAAAAAAAAAAGTTGCATTCTTGTTGCGAGGGCAGAACGTTTTAATTTAGGTCATTTGACTTAACCGAAGGATCCGGAACATTTTTTGAAGGGAAATAATAATGATGGAATAAATTGCCGAAAGTTCGTCTACAAATTTTATTATCTATTTTATTTTTGATTTAAATTGTCACCTTGGGTAAAACAGTGGCTTTGATTTCTAATAAAATTATTAACATGAGAATTTTATATTTCGCTCGTCATTGGACTTTTTTTTAAATACAGATTTAGTGCATGCGCAGAAAATATTTTTCAAAATAACTTCAGTATTTATTCAGTAAAACCTGGATAAAACGGACCCTAATTTTAAAAAAAACCTGTATAAGCTGAAAAAAATACGGTAGCTATAAGCCGAAATACCTTCTTAACGGGGGAAACGGAAACAATTTTAGAACGAATACCAAAATAAAAACTCCCCAAAGCGGAAAATAAACCGAAAAACCTTCTTAACGGAAACAAGTTTAGCACGAATGCCAAAATAAAAACTCACCAAAACGGAAAATAAACCGAAAAACCTTCTTAACAGAAACAATTTTAGCACGAATGCCAAAATAAAAACTCACCAAAACGGAAAATAAACCGAAAAACCTTCTTAACAGAAACAATTTTAGCACGAATGCCAAAATAAAAACTCCCCAGAATGGAAAATAACCCGAAAATAATATGAAAATGGCGGAAAACAAAACTTTATTTCTACTGTACACATGTACACCATTACCACACGTTCATGTACTCCAGGAATTAAAGCTACTTTTATTAAATTTACTCACAACATTTAATTGAGTACGGTATTTTATGAGTTATATTTTTCAAAGCTTCTACTACCTTAATCAAAGGAAAAATAATTTTGCGTATCACACGATTCCGTTTTACGCAGGTTTTACAATATAAATTCCTCTTATTTTTATGTGAATACCGGTATATTTATAATCAGAATAAAACGCGTGTAAAACAAAACAAGATCTTCTGGTGGAAATGAAATACTCGTAATATGTGAACACTTGTTGAACGGGAGAAAAAAAATATACAATATCGTTACTGTACGTGCGTAACTTAGGTTCTTTTGTTACATCAGTTGCCGGTACAACAATACTAATTGCCCGGTTTTTATAAGCCCATGACGTCACTATGAAGTCACGAGACCTGTACACGTGTATTAGCACCACGTCTTGAGAATGCCTGGGAGAGTTGGGAGATGGTCAATAACACGAGGGTCGATATCGTTCAAGTGCGCGAAAAATAATGTTTTCAGATCAAAAATTTCTTTTAGCATTTTCAATATTATATTATTTTTCAAGTGTAAAATATTTTTCTTGTATTGTAAATATCCAAACAAAATCTATTTCTATTTTTAAGATTTGAACAGGTGTTGGAAAAATCATTGAACGCTCTTGACGTCATCGCCTTGGATTTACATTAGAAAAGTTGGAAAGGGAAATTTAATATCGATGTATTCTCAGTACAGTATAAACAAAAAAATCTCGATAAGCACGTTTTACTTTATTTATTTTTTGTTACATTCTGTTGTCGTAATATTGGCTTAAACTTTGAAGGGGGCTTTTAGATAGTTAAATGTTTTTTTTTATATTAAAATGAAAAATTAATACAATACAAATTATTTGAGATTTTTGACTTTCGGGGATAAGTTATTCACTTTTCCAAAATGTTTTTTCTTTTTATATTGATTTTTGATTTCGGAGCTTTTAATATTTACATATGAATGATTACTTAAATAGTCATCAATCACGCTCATTTTTTTTTTTTAAATATATTATATCAAACCATTTAATTATCTAAATTTTCTGCCATTCAAAATTTTGCGATTAAAGTTTTTGTTTTATTTATTTCGAAACTCAAAGACATTTCTTAACTTTTTCACAATAATTCGTGACGTGTCTTCCGAGAGATAACATTTTCCATTATCCATTCCGAATGAAGAAAAATCGTTCTTTAAGAATAATAACGTTCAATCAAAATTGTCCTTTCTTATAAAAATACGCACGTGATAGTTCGAAAGCTAAACCGGAAATGCGCCTTCCCTGAAATGACAAATATTTTAAATACAGTTTAACCCGTTTATAGTGCGCCCGCTTATAGTGCGACCATATTTTGGCCCCTAGATTTTTTCTTTAAAAAAAAAAAATATTTATTGGAAATTCAAGAATTTTAAAAATTGTGAATTTTCTGGACAGTTTTTTCTTTCCAATTACAGTGTGCATGAAAAGTAAAGCCAAAAAAAAAAAAAAAAAAAAAAAAAATTAAGATTAAAAAAATATTTTTGAGCAAATGCTTCGTTTCACCAAGAAAATCCTCTAGTTACAATTTCAGCATTTCCCGGGGTGTAGTGCAAAATTTTTGTAGTCCCTTGAATCGCACTATAACCGAGTTTCACTGTACATCTTTTTTTATTTTTAAAAAATAGCTAGATTTAAGTAGGATTAAACCTTTCATTTCAACGGAAATGAAAAAAGTATTACAACTACTGTAGATCAATAATACGCAGAACAAGAATTAAAAGGTTAGGGATGCGATCACATAAGAACGTTCTAATAATTCATTTATTTATAAGAAGAATACAGTAGTACTGTACGAGATAAAAAAAAACAACTTATTTTTAAGGTGCAACCCTTTCCTAACGCTATTTTGCTGCATTTATACAAACATCACGTGCATTCAGCCTGAAAATGCAACTTTAAGCCCCAACTTTATAAATACGTTTTTTCATTATTTTATTTATTTAAAATATTAAAATTCGAAGACCATTTGGAAGTGATGTGTTTTTGCATAATATACAAATAATTTTATTGCACCGTGTTTGGAATATATTTTGACCGGGGTCGAGAGCGAATGGAATTCAGCATCTCTCTCTTTTTTTTTTATTAGTTATTTACTTTTTCTTTCGGGAATAAACAACCCCTTCGCTAACATTTTCATCTCTCGTTTGTTCAAACAAATAAACAAAATGCTTTTTTTCTGAGGAGAAGAAAAGAGCGGGAAGCAAAGGGGCTGCAAAATCATGTTTGTTGCATTTCCCACGGTGACCTAAACCGAATAAACAAGCTATAAACTAAGTCGTTGAGTAAGAAGAGGAGAAGAAGCGTGGAGGTTAAGGGGGGAGGTGTTGGGTGGAAGAAGAAGAAGAAGAAGAGAGAAGGGGATAATGCGAATTGGAGAGGGTTAAAAGATGACGAAGCACATCTCTTTTGACAAATGACGTCTGCTATGTACCGATCTTATACCCCCGCTCTCTCTCTCTCCTCGTACAATTTGAATGGGTGCAAGTGCACGCACCGAGAAGAATGTGATCCGGGAACCTTATAAATCCCCGGGATGGAATGAAGCCCGCTGGCCACCTAGTGTCAGGTATCTCGGACATTCGCTCGATCGGACATTCTCTTTTCATCCGCATTCGGACCCAATTTTTAAAAGGAGTTTTTTTTTAAAATTTTTATTCAGTATAATTTATGCAAAGAGAGGGATATTTCGTACGCGTTTATACATTTTCTCGCCAAAGATGAAAAGAGTTCTTTTCCAGTGGAAATATGTGGAGAGGTCAGATGCCTGGTCAACTCTTTGCGGATTTTTGATGGGAAATCTTTTATGGAACTGCAGTACATGTATTTATTTTTTGCAGATTAGAAATTTTTTGGATTTTTATGCATTGACCATTCGCACGATAAATCCTTTTTCCGGGCTTTTTAGTTACATCACGTTGCGGATGAATTCCGAAACGGAGTAAAAAAAATAATGGCAAGTTTTGTATTATTATGGAAATGTCACTACTGTACATGTATTGTCAATTTCTAAGGGAACTATGTTTTTTTACTGCGTTTAAATAATTTTGTTAATAAAGAAATATTCTTAAGGTTGATAAATGGAAGAAGAGAAAAAAAAAAAAACTATTTCCGCTTTCTATGTTTGTTCGTAATGCGCTAGTCACTACCGGAAGTGGAGTGCATTACATTTTCACCACGCACAAAAAATAACAAAATTACATGACATGTACGTATCTAACTCGGCTAAAAATATTAGAAAATATTTTCGATCTTTAACAAACAATAATTACGAATCTCATTTGAAAATTTCAATTTATTGGATTAAATCTTTTGCAAATTTTTAAAAATTTCAAATTAATTAAGTTTTGCTACAAATTATTTTAGCGCCTTATTTCGATAAAGAAAATTTTTCCAATTTTCTTTTCTAAATTCAGAATTTCACATTTATTATTATTATTTTTTTTTACAAAAACAAATAACAGAAATTTCGTCACATTTGCTCGTTAAAAGGACGAGTAATTATTTGGAAATGCCCAAAAATACAACTCTTTTTTCTGTAATACAATCTAAAAATTTTGATTCCATTTATTACGTTTTTATTATCGCAATGATAGTGCATTTTGTAAGTTGTTGTATGAGTAATTTTGTACAATTACAGGAAGTAGAAAAGCGAGTGCAGGTAGTGATGCAAGATTATTTTAATGATTGCAATTTATTTACTAGCTCATTTTTTTTCTCTCTCTCTCTTTTAAAAAGTATTTATTTATTTTTTCAGAAAATGCAATCCATTTTTTCTAGTAATAATTAATCTTCCCCCTCCCCGCCTCTCCTTTCATTTGTGCGCCTGCTCAAACTATTTCTGAGAAATTGTTAACTACAGTGAATGTTCTTAACAAACTTTCAATACAATATTGGTTGTGCGCATACTCATTCGCGCATAATGGCGAAATATTTAAAAGATTTTTTTTATTATTATTATTTCGCTTGTTGAAATAATTTGCTAGAAATATTCATTTTGAGCATGCGCATAATAAACGCGACCTTTTAATTTAATGATAAAAGAAAGTTTAAAATTCGTTTAAAAATTTAAAAGGAAAAAAAATATATATTAGACAAACCCATTATAAATTTTATAATGGCTTCATAATAGATTTAAATTTAGACTAATTTTTAATTTTCTTCTTACTTTTCAAAACGTTATAAATGACGTTATTAGTCGATTTCTTGTCTTTTCATTGTATAGAAATTTAACAAAAAAAATAAAATAAAATAAATAAATAAAATAAAGTGAAATTTAGTTGAATAATTGATAAATGAATCGACAAAACTGTAAAAGGAGTTTGCAAAGTAAAGTTGTTATACAGTATTGATAAATAATTCGCGTCTGCGTTAGAATCTACATGATTTTTTGTTGTTTCTCGGTTTGATTACAACGTTGTAAAAGTGAAGAAAGGGATACGAGAGAGGATGTCTGGTTACCATGGTTACGTCTACTAGTTACCGGGAAAATTAGTGACCAAACATGTGAATCGTACTCAGCTGATATTTTCGCTTTAATAATATTCTTTTTTATTTATTTACACTTTTCTCGCCAGTAAAAAATTTTTTCGATACCGGGTAATTAAAAAGTTTTGCGCCTTTTCTATTTATTTCTCTTAAGAAGAATAATTTTGCAAATCTCCACCCACATCCGATTTCTGTTTAATAAGCCATTTTTATTTTATATTTTTATTATTATTAAATTTCATCAATTTCCGCTGCAGCCAAGTTGATGGCTTAACAAAAGAGGATTATTCCTATTATTTAATGTGAATAATGTTCCATTCGAATTAGGGTTAGGGCGCCAAATATTTGCTTTTAGACACAATTTCCGGTTAATGCTTTTTTTTATTATTATTATTATTATTTTAAAGCACTCTTTTCTAATATTCATCTCGTTTTGAAGAATTTTTAAAAAAAAGTTAAATCGATATATCGATAGTTAGTAAAGCCTCGTGCGCAAATTACGTAAATGTCTAACTCTACCCCTTTGGATACAATTTATGGATTGACGTATTTCGCGTGAGAAAAGAAAATGGCGAGCCAAAATTACATAGAGAATAATTATTATTAATTTAATTAACGACCGCTTTCTGTTTTCTCATTTTTCTTCATAAAATATCGTAGGCCTATTCGTTAAGCATGGTTTACACCGAATTAAAATAAGTTATTAATAAATTAAGTTTAATTATAGTTATTAATTATTTTGCCTTTCTTTTCTTTTTGAAATAACAAGTTCATTTTTGCAAAAAAAAAAATATATATATTTTCCAAAATTCAAAATTCTAGAAAATTAATTGAAATTAAAAATAATTTAAAAATATTTATAATTTTTAAATAACTTAAAAAAAAAAATAATAATAAATTTATTAAGTGCATCATTTTTAATTACAATATGTAATTTTAATAATAATAATTAAACCTAATCAATTTAGTTTTTAATAATAATTTACCTTTTTTTGAATTAATTTAAACGCGCAAATTTTTATAAAAAATCATAAATTTGGCTTAAAATAATTATGATTATTATCATATAGGCTAACTTTCCAGAGTTTGAAAATTTTATTTTGAATTTAATAATAAGGCAATTAAATTTAATAGTTTAACCAAATTATTTTTTATACAAATTAAAATTTTGAAAATGCAAAACAATTTTTAATTACAAAACGTTTGACACCCATTTTCATTAAGAATATTTTTTTTTATCAAAAAGTGTTTTTAATTTTTATCAAAAACACGAGAAATTTTCAGTAGAATTTTTAAAATATTATAAAAATTATTTTAAAACAATTCTCTATTTAAAATGACATTTGTAACGCTAAAAACATACGATAAAAACAATAAAAAACTTTTTCTATTAAAAATAAAACTGCTTTAGAAAAAAGCACTTTTTTTAAAAAAAAAAAATAAAGTTTGTTTTCAATAATAATTTCAAACCAAACATTTTCCTAAAGCTCGTCTCCGGCGCGAAACCCACCACAATGCTTTAATTAACTCCATCTACTTTAATGGTCACTTAGTAATTAACGCAGAGAGTATCTTTCAAAGAAAAAGGACAATAATTTTCGCTAGAAAATTTTTTCCCCCCCAAAAAAAATCAAATTAAATTGTCTAAAGAAATCCGCAATTAATTTTTTCTTTCTACTCTTCCTAATTTTTTTTTTCTTCTTCCTTTTTTTCGCGAAAAAAATAAAAATCTCGAAACGTGAAAAGAGCCCGAGATGATGGCAAAAAGATAATTCGCGCATGTATAATAAAGAATATTTCGGAAAAAAGATAGTTAAAGGTTTTGAGTAGAGTGCAGACAGCGACTAGACGACACGCAATGTAATTTGGAACGTAGGTTTAGCACGGCCAAGGTCAATCATGCTCTTCGTTCGGCGGCGACGGTCACGACGACGGCTGCGAAAACTCAGCTCATTTCCCGGGGCGTCTCGCGCCAATGCTCTTCTACCAAACTAACCAAAAAAAAAAATATTTCCGCGCGTCTTTTTTTTTTTTTAAAAAAAAAGAAATGCTCGGAAAAATTTCCGAGAAAAACAACTCGCTTCGCTTTTTTTTTTCATCCAACACGAAATAACGAATTTTCGGCTTTGCGTTGCAATAATTCTCGAGAAATGACATGGAAATACTAGAAAAAAACTTACCGTGCATGTGAATCGTCAAGGTAGTATTATTCCCTCGATCCAATACCACTACATTTCCAGAAGACATTACTATGGCTGTGTGTGATGAGCAGTAGCGAGAAAGATCTGTCTGCTGTAACAGCCCACTTGATTTCGACTCCGCGATGCCTTCTCTTCTATCGCTAATACGCAATCTACGCTCAGCGCTAACGCTGCGGCTTATACCCCCAACGCAGCAGATTCGGCTTAGACGTAGAGCTTAGCCGCGCCACTCGGCGTCCATTTTCAGCTACGCCGCTTAGCTACTAATCGATTGCCGCTCGCTGTGACGTCAACCGCGCCAGGATTATTTAGAAAAATACTTGGAAAAAGTTTTTTTTTTCGAATGTTACAAGGTTAATTTTTTTTTAATATTCACATTATAATATTATTATCAGGGAAAATTGTCGTCTTGTTTAATTCTTTTTTTTTTATTAGCATTTAAATAGCGCGTTTATATTTTTATAATGGGGGGAGGTATAATTTAGATCAGACTATAGGAATTGATTATTTAATGAACAATTATTTAAGAGAGACGAATGGTGGTCCCATTCGTGATTCATCGATTGAAATCTTAATACGGTTTTTATAAAAATTATGATTTTTAGATTTATAAAAGTATTTTGATTGTTTCTTTCAAGTTTAAATTGTAAAAATAATAATAATAAATCAGGTTTAAGAGCGAAAAAAAAGTTAATAATGAATGTTTTTATTTTTTTAATACTGGCTTAAAAAAATTAATTTAAAAGGGAAACTAATTAATTAACATAATAATAAAGAGATGAAAAAAATGTTACATGCAATTACAGTATATGCACTTGGCTCATTAAAGTTTTTTTTGATTTTTGTACTTATAAACTATTTTTTTAAAAAACAAATTACAGTATATACACGGTGTCTTAAAAAAAAAAAAAAACGTATCCACCTGAATTAGTATTAAATCATTATATTATTACAAATATTTTAATAACACGTGGAAATACTGTACTTTAATAATTTTTTTAATTGTCCTATTCTGTGTTGAAATATTTTCTTCCGACCTCAACACACGCATTAAACTCACTCACTCTGCCGGGCTGCATTGATTCCAGCTTGGTCGAGTACGTCTCATGTCTGTATCATACGTTGGCGCGCTTTTCAATATCCCAGACTTAAATAATTTTAATATTAAGTAAACTGATAAATATGGGGTGTGATACAACCCTCCCCCCCCCCCCCCCGAAACCTGGTAGTCAACTCAGGAACAATTCGATTAAGTTGGAATCACTGCAATGCATAGAAAATTTGCTGCGTTTATTGAGGCCGGAAAAAAATATTTTTAAACCCAGAACAGAACAATTAAATGTAAAAAAAAAAGTTTTTCATGTGTCATTAATATATTTAAATTATTAAAAAAAGTTTATTACTAATTTAACTGAGTTCGTTGTTTTTTTTTTCCGGACACCGTGTATATAAAATTATCTTAGCAAATTGTTTAAAAAAAACAATTTAGCTTATTGATATTAATTTTTTAATAGGTTACTGGCTTACAATATTTACCGAGTATTTCATTTGAAACGCGACGTAAAATATGAATATCGAATATTTTACCACTACTAAA
Source organism: Polydesmus complanatus (assembly GCA_034692225.1). NCBI lineage: Eukaryota > Metazoa > Arthropoda > Diplopoda > Polydesmida > Polydesmidae > Polydesmus > Polydesmus complanatus. Next base: position 25,152 of record JAQGAZ010001452.1, read on the forward strand.
TTAGTAAAGATTTAAAAAAAAAAAAAAAAAAAATTAGCTAAACAACTGAAAGTAACTTTTCTGTTGACGTTGTTTACTAGCAACAGGTTAAGCTATCAAAATCATTTTTGTAGGTCAAATATTAATGGCTATCAAATATGAAAAAAATAAAATATCGAATCTTACTAGAAATAAATATTTGAACCTTTTTTCTTTCTTTCTTTTTTTTTTTTTTTTGCATTTATTGAACAGTAGGAAAACGTTCGCTACAATGTCGTAAATACGAGGATGAACTACATTTCATATTTTCATATCCAATAAATTTTTACTTTTAAACATTTTTAGTGTATTTTTATTTATTTAACATCCGCAACTGTTGTTCCCGAGTGCAGTATTGTATACAGAAAATGAGAAAAAAGTCAATTGGGAAATTGTTTTTCTATGTAATTGCCAGCACGACTGTTTTCTGCTTTCTTTACTTAACGTTCTATTCCAATAGGTTTAGCAGTAATAGGCGAAAACAATGTAAGTTATAATATTCTTTTATTTGTTTGAAATATAAAATAGTAACTTTTAGTAAAATTAAGCTCTCTACATTTTTTTTCTTAAAATAAATTTAAAAGTAAAAAATTGACCATTAACCCGGTTCAATTTCTGTAAATATTTTTCCCCTCTGTCTTAAATTATTGCAAATTCCATTTTAAAAAATAATTAAAAGTTATTTAATTCATAAGTACAATTTTACTAAATTAAAATTTAATTACACGCCGTAGTTGCACGTTTTTATACAACTGGACAAAAGTGAGCTATCAGCCTATCAAAAAATTTCGTAGTTCAAACTACAGTATTTTGTCATTTAATTCATCCTACTGCAACCATAAACGTGGGTTACGTGAAACTATTACAGTACAGTACTTTTAGTCTCAAACGTAAAAGAAAAAAAAAGCTCCAAACTCAAAAGTAGCAAGTGTCCTCTATTACCTTCATGTGATTTCAAGACCATTCATATCGTTTGTTACACAAAACGACGTGCAACCATGCAAGTGCAAACATGGAAAATGACAACGCTAAAACGCCTATTTATGAGCTTCCTTAATCACCAAAACAAGTCAAAATCGCTTTCAACAAAGTCACCGATAAAACAACGTTGTTCATCTTCATGTCTTCCGCGAATGTCAATCAATTTTAATCCTTCACTTGCGTGATCTCGCAACATCATGTTCCATGGTTGCGCTTGTTCTGGAACCTTCAATCTACTTGGAGGTAATAGAGAACACTTGCTCCCAACGCTAACTCTACAACTGAGGCGAGCTAAGGCTCAAAGGGCTTTTATTTTGTTATTTGTATCTGCCGTATTAATTATGTATCTGTACTACTAAAAGTATTATTTGATTAATTGTAATGGTTTTTGCTAGCTCCAGTGAACGTTCTACTGGTGGCTTATTCTCGTTCCGGTTCATCGTTGCTCGGGGAACTACTCTCAACCACTCCTCACTGTTCCTATTTTTTCGAGCCCTTGTTCTACCCGTGCGTGCAATTAAAAACGTGTCGCAGCGTCCGCACTTTCCTGCAAAACCTCGTAGAATGCGAAGGAGAAACGTTGTACACCCTGGCGCACAAATCGTCTCTTAAAATTGTCCGACAAATGCAATCGATGACCAACTTTAAAGACGCGCTCTATTACTCGCCCACGGAACTGTCTCGCCTTTGTCGCAAAGACCACATTCACCTCGTCAAAACTATTCGCCTACGAATGCGCGACGTATTGGGTTTGGTTCGCAGCGGACGAGCGGGGAACCTGCGAGTGGTTCACCTGGTGCGAGACCCCAGAGCGCGCTTCTACTCGTTGCAGAGCGGAGGCAATTGGGACCCAACGTACAAGTCGTTGAACACGGTGTGCGAACAGATGGAGAGCGATTTGAGAATGGCCAAATATCTACCCAAACAAATGTACACGAGAATTAGGTACGAGGACGTGGTGAAGGATCCGCTCAACGTGGTCAATCGGTTGTTCAACGCGCTTTATGAGAGGCGGATCGGAGATCACACGGTCAATTATATACGGACGCATATGGTGGGCGGGGAAAGTGAGAGGCGGAAGAAAACGGTGAAAATGGGGTCGTATTACGTCACGTACAGAAATTCCTCGTTCGACCCCAACAGATGGAAAAAATTTCTCAATCAAAGTATGATTCGATTAATTGATGAAAAATGTAAGTTTGTTATCGATGAACTCAAATATTAGAAAAATTAATAATGATCAGTTCGAATTTTGTAAATACCGGTACAGCACTATTCAGTACAATAAAAAATAAAGATGCGAATTCTGCGCAATTTTACAGAGAAACTCGTAAAGTTTTTATATAAAATTTTTAATGTTTTGCTACGAGAAAAAATATCTTGTGATTGTTTTCTTTGGAGTATCCTCAAACACCTTGTGGGCTTCCAACAAATCTTTGTAACATTATTGCTTTAATAAAATAATCTTTGAAACCAATACTTTTATTTTCTGTTTAAAATAGACCTAGAATCTGATACAGATTCAACCCGAACCCAAAAATCTTAATGATTAAGTAAACATGTTTTTGAGTTTTTCCGTAAAGTGTAAATAATTGGAGTCTTTAACCTTGGTGTATTTAGGCCTAGGTTATTAGGCGAGATTATTTTTATTCCTTTCTAATACGGTAAACTTATTTTTAAATCAATTTGTACAACGGTGCATATTGATTAAAATTATATCGGAAAAATGTTCTACAGTAAAATTCAATATTTTTTTTTTAAATATATAAAACTGTAAAGTACTTGTATGTTAATTTTTTTTTTTTTTAAATTAATTTATTGAAAACTTTAAATAATTTTCATCAACTTTTTGTTTGTCAACATTTTAATTATTATATTTAATCAACTTTTGATAAAACATTATTGGTGTAATTATATAGGAAAATAAAGTTGATGTACGTGTATGCGGAACTTTTAGCATGTTTGATTCATTTGTAAATACGAGAAATTCATATTTTTTTAAGTAAAATTACAGTAGATTCTCATAAAAAAAAATCTGTATGTAGGTCTACGTTACATTTCTCTTTAAAAAAAAAAAAAACGTGCTCTCATAATTTCTAATACATTACATACCTTACTTCTCGTAACTACGAAAAAATATCTATAAAGGAAATTACCGGAAGTAATAACAAGATGAACTAATGATTTTAAATAAAAAAAAAAAAAAAAAACAATAACAAAACAACATCGCTTGTAATAATTATTTTCGTTTGAAATGGGAGAAAATTATGTCATCAAGGAACAGTATTCCAACTATTTTTTACAAAAAAAAAAAAAAAAAAAAAAGAAAAAAGAAAGAGAAAGCATTCTAATAAATTTTAAAAATATGACCAACTGACCAACAGCAACACGTTAAGAATCGGCTTACTACGCATGCGTACGAAGAAATAATTGACCACTATATAAACCAACTTATCACAACGTTTTCTATCACAACTTCTTAAATATTTCTTTCAGCAATGACGAAATTAGCTGTGGTAAGTCTTTTATTATTTTACAATAATATTAAAAATTAACTGAGATTTTTTTTTTAATAAATAAAAGGTAATCTTAATCGGAATGTGTGTGGCATACACGTCGAGTGCCACATTGGGTTCCTCCTCCGTGAAGGAATATCAGATGCAGCTCGAAGAAGCCGACAACATCCTCAATCGAATATTTATGGATTTATCGAGATCGAACGTAGAGGGAGAGGATGAGAGTAGCGCAGTAGTGAAGCGATCAAGTTACGGCGGGGGGTCCGGTGATTACGGAGGTGGCAGTTACGGCGGGGGTGGTGGTTTAGGAAGTGGATTGATGAGCGGATTTGGAGGTGGAATCGGAAGTTTACTAGGAAGTATTTTGAGGTCGTTGTCAGGAATCGGAATCAAATTGGGGCTCAACTTGAACCAAGAATTCTACGAGGTTCAATCGAAAGGGGGTTACGGCGGAGGATCCAGTGGCTATTGAGAACCATGGAGCGCACACATAACTATTTATTTTATTCGTACATTCCATAAAATCGTTTCATATACCGCTCATAAAAAAATTATTTACCTCAATTGTTTACATGTTAGCCCAACTATGTACACTTTACATTGTAACAATGTGTTTTTAGACTTTGTTTCACTCCCCAAACAAAGTTTCCTTGTGTGAGCCTGACTTAAAAATTTGATTGTGCAAGCATATCTTAATTAAAATATGCCTTTTTGAAATGTGTAACGGGTTGTTCGGTCAAGAGGTAGCGAGAAATAGGCGATCGCTACGTTGGCCAAGGGAACCGTACAATAATTGAATTCAGACCTAGTTGACAGGAGCGATCGATGA
>JAQGAZ010001453.1:0-29487 GCA_034692225.1 Polydesmus complanatus
AGCAAACTAGTGCATTCAGAAGCGGTAATATTTCACATACGGGATTTAGATTTAACCAATATTCCCAATCCCAAGTTACGAAAAATGGATCAGCGCTACATTTTTTTTCTTCAAGAATCACCGCTCTACACTTACGATGGCAGTGTGGATATATTAAAAAAATTAAACGGCTTTTTTAATTGGACAATGACTTATAGATTGGATTCAGACATAATAGCCCCTTACGACCAAAATGTATATGTTAGCAGAAAACAAATAAAAAACCGAAAATTAGTAGCTTGGTTGGTGAGTAATTGCCAGTCAAAAAGCGGAAGAGAAAAATACGTAAATGAGTTGAGCAAATACATTCAAGTGGATACGTTTGGAAGGTGCGCGGATGAATTGTGCGATAAAAATTGTGAAAGTTCATTATTGAAGAACTATAAATTTTATTTATCGTTCGAGAATAGTCTATGCAAAGATTACGTCACTGAAAAGTTGTTTAAAGTTCTGAAACACGACAACGTGCCTGTTGTTTATGGTCTGGGCAATTATTCGGCTCTGATTCCTGTGCATTCGTACATCGATGTGAGAGATTTCGAGAGTCCACGAGCCTTGGCTGAATATCTAAAAGTTTTGGCGAAGAATGATACGGCTTACGAGGAATATTTTGCGTGGAAAAGTAGTTTCCGAGTGGACCACAGACACAGCTTTTGCGACTTGTGCGAACATTTGCAGCGAGAAAATAACGAAAAAAATTTATAAGGATATACATAGATGGTGGCATAATGGAAATGAGACTAGCGATCAATCCGCGTGTCATAATTATACCGGAAGCAAGTTTTTAATTTCCTAGTCAATCATTTTGGAATTTGCTCTATAGAAATATTTTCAATATTTTTTCACTTAGAAAGAAGTTAATACAGGGTGGGGCAGCGAAAAGTTCTTTTTTCAAAACGCAATAAAACATATTTGATAAATTAGAATTTTTTTAATTTTTTTTTTTAAATGTAGGTAGGCCTACACATCTAAAGTTTTGTTTTATATAGTTTTGAAAATGATATCGGGTAGGTGACGCCCCCCATTGCTCACACACTGAAGAGGTCCATTTCTGGCCCATTAAGCAGCATAGCAGCGGATATGTTGGATATTTCTGCCAGGATGTTTGCTTCCAGGTTTTTCAGGGTCCTTAAACGGTTGACATAAACGCAAGATTTCAAAAAACTCCATTGATGACTGTTTTGAGGGAGTTTCTCAATAAGGGAACTCATCTCAATAAGGAGCGATATGGAGTGGCCAGCTCGCTCCCCTGATTTGGCCTCTTGTGATTTTTTTTGTGGAGTTTTTTGAATTCCCACGTTTATGTTTACTGTCCAAAAACCCTGGAAGCAAACATCCGGGCAGAAATATTTAACATATCGGCTGCTATGCTGCTTAATGGGCCAGAAATGGACCTCTTCAGTGTGTGAGCAATGGGGAGCGTCACCTACCTGATATCATTTTCAAAACTATGTAAAACAAAACTTTAGATGTGTACCTACATTTTAAAAAAAAAAATTAAAAAAATTCTAATTTATCAAAACAGTTTTATTGCGTTTTGAAATAAGGTACTTTTCGCTGCCCCACCCTGTACTTATAAAAGAAGTTTAGTCGTAAATCAATCACGTTATTTTGTAAAAAAAATCCCTATAATAGTGTTATTTAGGTTTTGTGAAGGTAAAATTCCGGGATTATCTGTTAGAAAATCTTGTTTACGTCAATATAAGTAACAACTTCGGGAATAAATCAGGACGACAATCAATATCAAGGTGTAAAATGAAATTTAAATTTAAGCCGTAAATCAAATATATTTTTAAAAACATTATGTTGCCGTAATAAAAATTTGCAAATAAATATTATAAGAAATGTGTTATAAATTAAATTGACATTCTTTTTGTAAAACATTGTATCCTACAATTTTACTATCTTCATGGGGGGAGGGTGATGCGCACACATTATTTTTATCTCGGGAACCTTATGCCCTCGCTGCACCACTTCTTGTAGTACAGTACCTATATTAATATTATGTTTTATTTTAATTAATAGGCGTCCATTAGACTTCAAATAACCCTAGGCTAATGTTTTCTAAAAAAATTAAATTTTATAATATTAATAAAATTATTAATAGCCTACTGTATATGCTTATATTTCTGTAATTGTAACTTTAAACATTCATTGATCTGCGATATTTGGACTACATGTAGGCTACAAGGAACTTTAAATTAAGAAATTTGCTAAACATTTTGAAAATACTAATTTCTAGTTTTTGAGAAAATATTTATATTTTTAAAGCAAATTATAAGTAAAAAATTCTTGTAGAAACTTAGATAAAGGTTATAAATAATTATTGTTAAATATAAAATAATGCAATTGTTTTTCAAAAATTAATAGGTTTTTTTTTTCTTTTGTAAGTTTGGTGAGTTTTACGCCTTGTTTTATAAATTATATACTGTAGCAACACTTTAAAATATTAAATCTCATAAGTTTTTAAATACTAACCATAAAGTTTTTTTCCTAAATAATGTACATTAAACTACTGTATTTGCATTTTTCATTATTAATTTATAAACTAAATGAAATACCAATAACATAAAATATTTGGGTAGAAAAAACGTATTTAAATAAGTACCAGTATAACAATAATTTTGTGTCATTTAAACTCAAAAGTTACTAACGCTAATTACTAAGACACACAATATCTAAATAATATTTTTATTATTTAGTTAAATCAATTTTCAATATTAGAACGTAACTCAAAGTCTATTTTTTATTTTTAACAATTTTTTTCTTTTTTTTTTAACATAGAATTGTTTCTTAAAATTTATATGAATAACCCCCTCTCCTCCCCCCTTCAATAACTAGTGATACAAAAGAGTAGGCCCACTGTAACTATCATATTATTATTAAATTTTGCTGAACAACGTGCATCCATGCAGTACCTTATTTATTTATCTTTTGTATTTTCTTCGCCTTAGGTAAGTTGTATATTAAAATGGGGTTAGGGTACAAAATAGAATTAGCGGCTCAAACATCAATCATCATAAAATCCTTCGCAACAGAAAATTTCAAGATACAAAGTAACACACACAATAACAATTAGAAGACAAAATTATTTACATTCGCATTAAAAGTTCGCCTATTATTCTCTTATAATCAGTATTTAAAATACACCAAAGAATAGCTGGATATATGGTGGGGATATTTGACTCAAGTAGGCTAATGAAAAAAGTTGCGGTTAAAATGCGCAAACAATGTTGTCTTTATACGCTAATGTTTTATTCATTTTGCCTCATAGCGTTCCTCGGATTTTTTTACTACGAATTTTATCGCGCTGAATTGGTTCCGAAATTTGTTGATAGTATCCATATTCCTCAGTTTACCAACACCTCCGTTATTTTATTATGGACCACATTTTTTGGGAAAGCTGATTTCTACTTCGGTCTTGGTCGTCAACCGTTCATAGATCATAATTGTTCAGTGAACAATTGCTATATCAGTACTAACAGAAACGAACTAGTGCATTCGGAAGCGGTGATATTTCACGTACGGGATTTAGATTTAACCAATATTCCCAATCCCAAGTTGCGGAAAACGGATCAACGCTACGTTTTTTTTCTTCTCGAGTCACCGCTCAACACTTTCGGCGTGAATATGGACAAATTAAACGGATTTTTTAATTGGACAATGACTTATAGATTGGATTCGGACGTAACAGCCACTTACGGAAAAGTCTTTCCTAATCAAAATGTATACGTTGGCAAAAAAAAAATAAAAAAACAGAAATTAGTAGTTTGGTTGGCGAGTAATTGCCAAACAAAAAGCGGAAGAGAAAAATACGTAAATGAGTTGAACAAATACATTCAAGTGGATAGGTTTGGAAGGTGCGCGGATGAATTGTGCGATAAAAATTGTGAAAGTTCGTTATTGAAGAACTATAAATTTTATTTATCGTTCGAGAATAGTCTATGTAAAGATTACGTCACCGAAAAGTTGTTTAAGGTTCTGAACCACGACATCGTGCCTGTTGTTTATGGTTTGGGCAATTATACGGCTTTGATTCCTGCGCGTTCGTACATCGATGTGAGAGATTTCGAGAGTCCGCGAGCCTTGGCTGAATATCTAAAAGTTTTGGCGAAGAATGATACGGCTTACGAGGAATATTTTGCGTGGAAAAGCAGATTCCGAGTGGAGCAAGGACTTGGACACAGCTTTTGCGACTTGTGCGAACAGTTGCAGCGAGGAAATGCAACCAAAAAAATTTATAAGGATATACATAGGTGGTGGTATAATGGAAATGAGACTAGCGATCAATCCGTGTGTCATATACCGAAAGCTGGTGTTAAATTTCCTAATCAACCAGTTTGGAATTTGTTCCATCGAAATATTTTCAACATTTTTTCACTTACAAATTAGTTAATGCTTGTAAAAGAAGTTTAAATGTACATCAATTACGCTACTCTGTTAAATTCTGTGTTATTTAAGTTTTGTGAAGGTGAAATACGGGGATTACCTGCCCGAAAATCTTGTTTACAATTTAATAACTTCGGGGTAAATCAGGGTTACAGTCAATATCAAGGTTCAAGCTACTGTGTATATCAAATATGATTTTATAAAAGCTTTATGTTGTAATAAATTTGCAAAAAATATCATAAAAAAATATGTTATAACTTAAATTGACATTTCTTCGTCAAACATAATTTTTAAAATTTAATTAAAAGTACAGTAAAAGGAAAGGTTAAAATACTGTTTGGTCTAGCGTACAAGTTTTCAATAATAATAATAAAAAAAAAAAAATAAAGTGGCTAACTTAATCTCCAAATTAAATTAATTAATTATTAAAAAAAGGTTGACCAGATTAACTTTACATAATAATTATTTATATAATTATCTGCGTTATTTCAGTACAGTACTTCATAAAATTTAGAATCTAATCTTAGCGGCAGCAGTTCATACTGTATACAGCTGTACGCGTACATGTAGCACGAATTCAGTAGTCATGTTTTTGCAAAAGTGTGTTTACTTTTGCTATAGAAAACGTATTTGAGAAATAGGCACTTCATTATAATTATTAGTAAATAATAATTACTATAGTGATTAAAATTACCGTATATAATATAAAATAATACAGCATTATTATATTCAGATAATCTTACTATTCCGAGTCTTTCAATAACATATTATTGGAAAAGGTAGAAGGAAAAATTCCTTCCAGTGGAACTCCAGCGGGAGGATTATTTTTCGAACCTGAATCATCGAATGACTCTCTAAACAATGGGACATTACCTAACGCAGGACCATTTACAGGAGCGCTGTTTGGTAGGTAACCTTCGGGTGGAATTCCGACTGGAGGGGGGTTACTGTTTGTTAAATTTTTCACCTTGGCTGAGTTTACATTAAAATTCGGCGAAACAGCCGAATTCGGCGGCGGCGGAGGATAGTTTGCCATTTTAACAATCGCTGAAGAATTTGGATGGCCAGTGCTATTTTGCTGGAGAAGTTGATCGCGTTCATCGCCATAATCGTCATTCTCTTCTTTAACTACAGTTATACAGTTATTCAGTTTTGTTAGTTGAATTAATTCAGTACGAGTATCAGCATAAGGTTAATTATTAATACGTCACTTTTTGTTTTTAAATTTTTAGCTTTCAGAGAATAATAATAATTAAAAAATAGGAAGCAAATTAAAATTTGTTGCCATTTGAGGACAAACATTTCTATAATAAAATAAACATAAAATTAAATGTTTAAATTCTTAATTTATCGAAATAAAAAACTTAAAAATTATTATTCTTACTCAAATATACCAATATGTAAATGTTTTCTTCGATGCTGAATATTTGAGTAAGGTACAGTATACTCGTATAATTCAAATTTTAAAGTTATTTTAAAAATTATATTCTGTATATACTGTAGTTTGTTTTATCATTTCCGGTCTCTAGTTACAAAATAAAGGCATTACTAAAATATAATGAGTTATAGTATAGATATAGAATACGCCGCTGTTAATTAACAATATCAAATTCCATTACTTGAAAGATAAAATCAAAAAAATATTTAAATAATTTTTACTCGTTAATGAAACGCCGCATTCGCATAATTATACAGTAGCCTACAATGTCATGTCATGCAGTAGGCTACTCGAGATAAAAATTATTGAAACAAGATTTAGTAAAATTATTTTTAGTAGCCTACGATGCAGCAGTGCCATTTTTGTCATTAGGCAAATAAGGCTGGTGCCTAGGAACTGGAGTTAATTGTAGTTTTAAACCAATTAAACGCAAATTCTATTTTTTATTTTTACGATTTTTTAGCATGAAAATGGTTTTTTTTTTTAAATTCATATTAAGAAAAATCCACCTACAGTATAATAACTAGTGCTACAAAACAGCACCATAATAACTGGTGCTGTAAAAAGTATCCCCTTAATAATTGGTACCACGCAATAGTTGCGCAAGAAAAGCATTTTTTACTGCTTATAAAATTATATTTCTATTGATATTACTGTATGTGGTTATATGACTCAAGTATATAAAAAAAATTGTGGTTAAAATGCGCGAACAAAGTTATCTTTATACGAGAATGTTTTATTCATTTTGCATCATAACGCTCCTCGGTTATTTTTACTGCGAATTTTATCGCGCTGAATTATTAGTCCCGCAATTTGTTGATAGTATTAGTATTACTCAGTCTCGCAACACCTCCATTAATTTGTTATGGACTACATTTTTTGAGAAAACTGATTTCGACTTGGGCATTGGTCGTCAACCGTTCATAGATCATAATTGCTCAGTAAACAACAATTATTGCTACATCACTACTAACAAAAGCTACTGTTAAATTTCCTATTCAGTCATTTTGGAATTTGCACCTTAGAAAAATTTGCAACTTTATTTTTGCACTTATTTAAGATTTGTGATGGTAAAATACCAGAATTATCTGCTCGAAAATCTTGTTTACAATATAATAACTTTGGGGTAATTCAGGGCTAAAGTCAAAATCAAGGTCTACAATGACATTTAAATTTAATCTATAACTTATATTAAGCTCGTAAATAATATATTTTTTATACAAGCATACCGTATAAAAAATGTGTTATAAATTAAATTGACATTTTCTTCGTAAAACATAGAATAAATTTTAAAATAAAATAAAAGATTTGAATACTGTTACAAGTTTTCAATAAAAAAAAATTTAGTGGCTAACTTAATTTTCAAATTAAATTAATTTAAACTGATGCAAACATTCTTGCAGTAGATATTATTATAATAAAAAAAAAAAAAAATTGAAAAGGTTTATACTCTTATGGCTTTTATGAACTTTTATAGTAAATCACTTTTCTTCAGTCGCAGCAATCATTTACTGTAAAAAGAAATAGTGGGAATGGAAAAAAAAGCAAAGGAAAAAGGAAAGGGAGATACTGGGGGGAGGGGGGGGGCGTTGAACGCATTGCTACGGCTCTAGTGGCTACTACAAAGACTTAATTTAAAACACAAAAATTAATTATTTTTGATTAACAACAAGTAAATGACTTCTTAGATCCGTGTTTAAAATAGGCTTACTTAAGTTAGTAATTTGAGAAACAAAATTAATGAAAGTACTGTAATTATCTTGTTAAGAATAGGAGCTCTTAACTTGACAAGCAAACCCAAATCAAATGTGTTAAATATTGGTAAAATTGTATGGGATTTAACATTTGCTCTTAGTCCTTAAAATTGACTGAGAAAATCGCAGAAAATAGATCTTAATTTTTTCCGAATTTTAATGTTAATTTCTTTATTCTTCGTGGTTGGTTACGCTTATCAAGCTACCACCATGTACACCAAGCGCGGGGTCAGTCCGCTCAAGATGATGACCGTCCGAACTCGACTCAACAAAAAGTTTCACCGGCCAAATTTAAACTCCCCTTGAAACGCGTTTCTAGTGCTATCGCGAGCACTAAAGTAAACGTCTCTGATCATTTTCCCAGAGATAGCGCCATCCTACCTTTCCCCGCGCCCAACAGACCCGAAGTTCTTCAGGTAAAAATGGAAGAAAGAAAAGATTCTGAGAGAAAAAGACCTTTGTTTCGAAACGTAAATCACCATCGCCAACAGCGCCAACGCTGCAGACCAAAATTCGCTAACGAACAAAAACTTCCTATTACTGAAACAATGCTAGACGAAATAGATACCAGGAACGAGGATGATCAAAACTCCTCTAAAGAAGACTCGGATGAGATATTGCAACGAAAGAACGAGACCGGTAAAATAATAGTGAAAGTATTAATAATACTATTATTAATAATACAGAAGTATTATTAATAATATTAATAACTTTTTGAAAATTCATTGAACTACAGTACGGTATTTGTAAATACACGCACTTTCAACTTGTAAACATTTAGGAAAAGATTTATATTTTTAACGTAAAGTATAAATTAAAATTTATCGTAAAAACATGAAAAAAGATCATTGTTAAATATTAATGCAATTAGGCTGTATTTCAACAGATTTATTAAGAAAAATCGTTTTTAAATACTGTAATTAATAATTTTTTTTAAAAAAAAATTTGGTTAGTATTACGCCTTTGTTTATAAATTATGTAGGTATACTTTAAAATTTTCAATGTCATAATTTTAAAATACTTAGCATAAAATGTTTTTCTAAATAATGTATAATGTCTACCGCATTTGCAATATTTTTTTGTCTATAAATTAAAATTTACCATACCCGGTAAGGTATAGAATTTTTGCGGAAAAAAATTTATTTAAATACCGTAATTATAACTAAAATTTAATACTTCATGTCATTTAAACTCTAAAGTTACTAACGCTAATTACATTAAGAAACACAATATTTAACCCAGTTCCGTTATTTAAATTAATAAACACACTTTAATAATTAATATCGCGTTTCAACTTTTGTAAATGTTCAAAAAATTCAACGAATTAAATCGTCATTTAAAAGTAACTGTCGCTGAGTAAAACACGATGAAATTTGTACTTATTTTTGTCGCATTTTTCGCTTGCATTTTACTGAAGGCGAATTGCGTCGTCCCAGGTAGACCTGATCGGATTCGATCTTGCTTAATCACTAAAGCCACGCCACAGCCGGTGCGAAACAACTTGAATCTACATTCCATGAGAAACATGAAGATGATCGTAGTGAATAGAAAATGGCCAACGCCCGCTTTAATCAAAAAGAAAAAGAACGGCTCGTTCAGCCCAAGTCGACTAAACAGAAAGGTTACTCAACAATTATTGACCAACCTCATCGTCATGAATCCCTATGGCGTGGGCCTACCAAAAAGCCGTTTTTTAAGGCGAATCAAGTACGAAGAACCGCAACCCAAAATATTCGGATACGGACTAAATTCCGAAACGAAAAAGACAGACCTTTTAACGAAATCGACTATGAAAATGAATGAGAAAAAAGTCGTTTCAAACAATGTAAAAACTAAAGTTATTAATCCAAAAATTTCGAGTAATTCGACGAAAAAAAGCGCGTACGTCCAAGAAATACGTTGAATAATTAACAATTTTGTACTGTGTTAATGTACTGAAATTTAGAAATTTCATTTTATAAAAATTTCTTTTTGTAATAATTAGATATTATACTGTATTGTACTTCGTTGTATCATTGTAACCACATGTAGTTACAATAGAATACGATTATATTACAGTAACAATAATTATTTCACTTCACATTAAATTTATTTGTATTACTGAACTCGTAAAAGTTAATAGCCCTTAAAAAAAAATTGAAAGCTTGAGAATGAGTCGAATTCAAGATTTGCACTCGATTTTTAAAAGCGAAATAAAGATTAAGAGTGCAGAGGAATGATAATGTGAAAAATTAAATGACCAACGCTAAAAAATTAATTTCTTTAAAAAAAAAAAACCGAATAAATTGGCATTACAACTGATGAGAATAATATTATGAAGAAAATGGGCAGCGAAACTACTTCGTCAGTTAAAAATTTTAAAACTGTAGTTGCAAAATGCAGGAAATGGCGAACAAAGTCGAAAAAATTAAAAGAGAAAAATAAGTGAAATTTTAACCTTACGAAAACCAAAACTTTTTGGCACGCGAGTTTGTTTACGTACGTGTACGGTTAATGCAATAAATTATTATCAAAATGAAAGGCCACACAAATTTATAAACTTTTTATGCTGCTTCAATAATTTATTGTTTTTTCTACTTCATGTTTACTCAAATTAAGAGCAATATTATTATTGTCTAAGATTTTGCAGTCGAGATAATTCTTAATTTACAGTATAGGCTATCGTTATAATTGATTTTGAAATTAAAAGAAAATGAGAATTAAACCTACAGGCTACAGTACTTTGAATTTCCGCCAATGTGCGCATTTAATTTTAAAACTAGTTTAAGTACAGGCTACAAATTTTCAAAGCCTACATTAACCTTAAAAAAAATAATTACCGTATAAAAATTAGAAAAAAAGAAAAAAAAAAACACTTGTAGACGACTGTATCGTAGGTATAATGCCTTCTTTACACAGGACTTTTCAATCAATGAAATCACTTCCACATTTTGGTTTAAAGGAATTACGCATAAAAAAGTAGAATGTCATGTGTACAGCATGTATTATATTATTCAGTATTAACATTTATGTCATTTTTAAACTTTTAAAAAAAAAATGAGCATGTACCGGTAGAGATGCGATTTGGTGAAGAAGGCGTCCTGCCAACATGGCTACGGTTCGACCTTTTCCCTTCCTCAAAAAACACTACGGTAACGTCATCCAACTACTGTATTTTTGCGATTAATGATTTTATTGTAATTATCTTAATTTGAACTCGACTCAAATAACTATAGGCTCCCCTCTAATCAACAATTCGCCGGAAAAATTTTTGTTTATAATAATTACTCATTTGTACAAACAGCAACGGAATTACTGTACATGAACAGTACCGTAATAAAATTAGAATAATTCTTCGATAAATAATTTGGCGGCGGTGGAAGAGACGTGAACGGCAGAAGCTCGTCTTCTGCGCACAACAACATGTTGTCGCATACAATACGATTAAATGATTGATTTTTGATAATATTTTCACGGACAGACTCAGAAAAACCCCTCCAAAAATTTACGATTCACATTTTTGTTCATTAAATAAAAAAAATTAAATTAAAAGTATGGTTATTCTTACCGATGGGTCGTTTCTCTGGTTATAAACCACCGTGGAATAGTTCGCTGTTGCTGCCGCGGGAACCGCGGGCACCGGCGCCATAACCACCCTCCCAATCGATCACGAGAAAAAGGGAACAAACGCTGCCGTCGTCGCTGCACTTCATTCCCGCCACTCTCGTTAACCACTGTCCACGCTCTCACCTTCTCGCATTCGAACATTTCGCAGTCACCGCCGTATTTTCACACCATCAATTAAAATCCTTTTGGTATTGGTATTCCGAAACTTAATTACCGGATAATAACAATGTCAATAATAATTAATAATTATAGCAGCGGTTGACAAAATCAACGACAATACTACATGTAAAATGTATACCGGCATTTGCCGTTCCGTTACACTACGAACCCACTGAGCGGCAGATCGACCCCCTAAGCCCCCAGGCCCCCTAATCACCAGATCTGATACCAAACCCCTCAACCCCTTAAACATCACACCCACATTGCTAAACCTCCTCTTTTTTACGGAAGTTTCGGCGTTTGGGATGTGGGGCGCATGCGCACATTGCGCAGTACACAACTGCCTTACGTCATTTCCTGCTATCAAATTTTTTAAAAAATTATTTTGTGCTTAAAATTCATGTTTTTCATAATTTTAGCTTTCAAAATTAACATAATTTGTAATAAAATAGCTTCTTTCAAATTTATTAGCAATTTTTTAAGCAATATTTAACTAATTAAAGAAAAAAATTATATTCGGTGAAAAAACGGGGTGATTTGGTTTTCCCAATTCATACGGCCGTAGACACAAAACATCAAAAATATTGTAAATTTTTTTATTTTTTTAAATAACTGCTAATTAATGTTTAAAAAGTTATAATAATGCGAATTATGTCTAATTTTACACCTAAAATAATAGAAAACACGAGTTTTTAATATTTTTATGCCTGTTTATTTTCCAGTCAAATTAAAAAAACACGTGAAAACGGATAAATTAAGGTATACAAACACGTATCAGCTGAAAGATAGTAAAATTTTAGTTTAACGTAAGCTATTAAAATGCAATTTAATGTTACTTTTAATTAATAATTGCATCATTTAAACTGACTCAATCAATATTCCGTAGACTTTCGCAGTCTCCTTGAGAAATTATTCCTAAGCGAGAGTATATATGAAAAAACTAATTGACGATACTAGCGCCACATTTTAATTTATGGAGAGAAACTCATAGAGGTGGTAGTGCCACCTTTTAGCTCATATAGCTAACGAATAAAAATATGGAAGCAGCAAAATGACTTTTAATAATAAGCGGAGGCCAAGGTATATAGACAGCGGAGGCGGAGTTTCAACATTCCGGAAACTGAATAATTATTATTACGTCCCTTTCACGTCTCGAATTTTTACCTTCCGGAAACTGAATATTTTGCGTCCCTTTCACGTTCGGAATTACAACATTGCGGAAGTGGAACCAGAATTATTATTATTTTGTAGAAGTTTCTATGCAAAAGTCTGCATGACGTAAAAGCCAATCACGGCGCAGTACCAAGATGTGTGTTGGAGTCCCCGGTAGGCGTGACCAATGCATTACGAAGCATTTATTCGACAAAATTCCTCAATTTGCTTGTTTTTAAATTGAGTGTATTAAATTTGGTTTTTTATCGAATTATTTTTCACGGAAATCCTCATCTCCTTAACGCTTGAAGTTTCAATCGACGATACTTTCGTGGTTCTGCCATCATAAACTCCTGACGATTATTCAATCGCAGTGAACGTTGAGCTCAGCATTGACCTACATCGTGGTGACCTACATTGAACACCGACTCCCGGCCGGGGCTTTTCAAGTTTTCCACCTTATTTTTCGTGTTTGGAGATGCTTCGATCGGTGTGTTTTTTATGCGTGTTTCACTGAATGGATGTCTTAAAATGTGCTGCATTTGAAGTAAGAGGAAGAGACTTAAATTCGGTAAGTTTGAATTTTTTTAATAATTAATGTTATCTCTGATAATCTCTCTGGAAAATTTTTGTGTGAAATTGCTATATGTTCGGATAGTTGGTGTGCACTGCAGCTATAACATGCCTACGTAGAGTGCACATCGACTTTTTCGAACACTTTAACATTAGATTTCGCATCTATAACTGGTTAAAGGTTTCAAGAATTTTTTTTTATTAAGGGTAATGCACATATAATCTATAATATTAAATATATTTTTTTATATTTTAATAAAATTTGAAGTTTAAGGGTCAAACGTTTGGTGGAACTGGCTCAACTTTCTGTTCAGTTTCTGTTAAGTCTGTTCACCATATTATTGCTTCGTCCATAAAACCTGATTTTTGAAAAGAGAACCAATAGTGTTTTTTTTTTTTTTATTATTTCTTGAAAATTAAGAAGTGGCGTCACATTGTCGGAAGTTTTTAGTAGATTTACTTTTTCTAAAATCAGATTGCTGCGTGTGGTTTTATTCAAAGTGCTTTCACTTAAAGATGATTCGTGATGTAAACGAGGATTGAGGTGTGGCGAAAATAAGCTTAAGAACTTTTAACCAGAACTCCAAAAATATCTTCTTGAAATCTTCCTTCATCCTATTTTAATTTATTTAGAAAAAAATAGAATACCGGTACAGTAGTAAGTGAAAATTGTTATTTACCTTTAGTTTGCCAATGTATTTTGAAGCTTCATCCGAACTCATTTTGCCTTCACTTTCCAATATACTTTTTAGTGTTTTTCTCACATCGGCGGCCATTGCTGCTTCTCCGCACACGTAAAAGTGTCCTTTATTAACTCTCATGTGCTGGTACACTTCAGTTTTGTCTTCCTCCAACAAATGTTGAACGTATTTCTATAAAATAATGGCAAATCTTTAGTGTAATTGATATTTATGTTTTTACATGCGTGTTATTATGTTGAACTGGGGTTTGAATGGTGCATATTTTTGGGAAACGTACAGTATATAAAATTCAAAGCTGTATCCGAGGATAAGTGAAATATTTGTATTTAATAGCTTAGTGATCAGTTGTGATTACCTTTGGTTTACCGGGTTGTCTTGAAAAAGCGATTTTTGCTTGGAAATTGTAGGCGGAGTTAGCGAGTGACTGCAACTCTTTGGTATAAAGTTCATCGATTCCCTGTGTGCGACATCCGAAATATAATCTCATGTGTCCAACTCCACTATTGCTGGAAGATGCGTCAACTTCGAACTTTCGTTGTTGCCAAAAACCTCGGAACGGAGCGATTCCTGTGCCAGGACCAACCATCATCACTGGGGTTTCTCTACTTTCAGGTAGACGGAAATGAGCACTAAAAAAATACAGTAATAATTATTATTGCTAATCAAATTTAGTGTCATCCAAAAACGCTCACTAGCATTTTTTTAATTGTCTTAATAAAGTACTATATGTACTACCTTCTGATGAAGCAGGGTACTGGAGTGGTTGGAAAGTCATTCAAATAGTTTGAGCAAAGTCCTTTGCGTCCTTTCCCTTCCACAGTATACTTGACAACAGCAACCGTCAGCTGAGCTTGACGAGGGTTTAGTTTAGAAGATGAACTAATGCTGTAAAATCGAGGTTGGAGAAGCGGAAGTTGCGTGAGTAATACTCGAACATCTAAAGAAAGTGATGGGAATTGTTCGAGTACAATGGATAAATTAGGAAAGGTGGCGTTTTTCCAACTCTCATAATGTGCGTCATCCTTAAAACAAAATCAATTAGGCTATTCAAATTATTCATATTGATAGTATTTGGTAAGAAACTTACTTCAACCAAGTTTTCAATGACGGCTTTCTCCGCATCATCCGCAGCACATTCCGCCATCTTCTTAAGGAACGCCTGAGTGGGAGGCGTCGTGATGTCCAGGTAGTTGGTCAGTGCGGTTGAAATTGAACAGGGAGGGATTTTCCCAGCTTTTTTCCAAGATTTAACTCGACCTTGTTTTAGATTTTCTCGGTCCACAATTCGAACGGAAATGATGTCATTTATATTGACAGAGCTTTCATCCAAATGCTTTAAACGGTTGCAAACAGCGCGTACTTGATCCTCGGAGTTAGTGGGGAACACTCCTAGGTGGTCACCGGGTAAATAGTCCATCGCTTTTTCTCCTCTGTCTAAAGTCACCGAGATAGTTTGGCGACTAAAAATTAAAATGATTTTCGTTTAAAATCTTACCAGCAATCGGGAGACTTTTTGTGCGTAAGATTTAATAATAAAGTTTAGAGGTTAGTGAGTATTTCCCCCTCTTAAGTGAGAGAGAACACTTACTCAGATAGAGGTGATTGCAGTTGTGAATGAAATATCATGTTGCAAGCCATCACATTCTTTTCATGGACTTCCGCTAAGCCTTTGATTAAGTCGTGACCATTTTTCGGGTTAGTAGCTCTGGTGATTCGCATGAGATCGGTGGGTAAATTTTCTTCGTCGCCTAAGGGGTCGTCGTCACTTCCGTTGTACTGAATGTCGAACTTTTCGCAGCAAATCTTTACATTTAACATCATTAACTAAAACCTCATGTTTTAATAATTAGTTCAGTCGTCACTTACCTGAAAGATGTCGTTAGCCCAGGACTTAAAAGTTTTGTCTTGCGACTTAATTTCGTCTGCAACGGCGACCGGGAGTAGACGAGAGTAGTTCAACGCGTGCAAAGCTTCGTCGCAAAATTTTCCAAAAGCGCAGAAATCCGGATAAGCAGACGATCCCAAAGCAAACACAGCGAATCTGAAATTTGTATTATTTGGTTAAAGTGAAGAGAACTAATTAGGTTTTTACTTTTACTTACTTCGGTCGTTTTTCCGAAGGACAGCAGCCATTTTCTTTCGCTTTAGCCAAATGCTGTCCAAATATCTAAGTACAACTGAATTAATTAATTGTTTTTTTAATGTTATAAATCAACTTTATCGACTGACTTTTCCATTTTGTGGAGCGTCACCACTTCCGAAAGTGCTCGTCACGATTAAAATTAGTTCTTCGTCATTTAAACGCGATAAATTATATTTGTCCATTGATATTACCTTAAAAAAAAATGATCGTTAAACTTATTTTCTTTTCTTGTAATGTGAAAATATAATTAACTAGTGTTCATTGAAATTAAATATGTACTGTATTTTGTGCCTTAGTACAGTACATATTGGTGAGGGATTATATGTACATGTAATCAGTGGGTTTTGTTTGGGGTCAGTATTGCGGAACAAGAGTGAAATAATAAGAAACTGTAATGAATACCGCCCTTATAATGAAACCCTTATAAAATTGCATTTTAAAATTTAGAAATTTATCTCAGATTTTTCGAATAAGTTTTATGGAATTTAATGGTTTATTTTAAATTTACTTCGTAATTGAAAGCCCTTTTTAGTAGATTTCCTAATCTTTGAGCAAAGTGTTGCGATTTTCCGGTCTCACTCGCAAACACAACTGTTGCTTTCACTCGTTTCAGTAAACACTTATTCATATAATAGTTGGCCAAAGTTACGACGCTACAATCAACACAATTTTGATTAGTGTTTTCAAATACGTTTAAAAATTAACCATAGTTGAGGTTACCTGGCAGCCGATTTCATTAAGGTTTTGCTAAGATTCTTTCTGTTTCCGGCGTTGAGCCACACGTGCGTCTTCCACGCGCTTTCTTGGCTCTCGAAGCAAGGATTCATCCAATAGAGTAGCATCTCTTGATTGTACACTTCTGTTAGGCCGCTGTTGAGGGGAGGAACGATGGCGCCCCAATTGCCCGGACACCCTCCACGCTCCTTTATCTCTTTCTGGAAATGCTCGATGAACAGGCCGGACGCTGCGTGGTGATTCAAAATGGAGACTTTGTTCATCTATTAAAATACTATTAAGATAATTTAAAATTGAGTTTGTTTGGTTGTTTTTACTCGGAAGCTGTGAAGGAGGGCAATGTTGATCTCCACTAAAGCTTGGTCCTTCCAGAGATTCACCACGGACATGGTGTCCAAACCCATGCGGAAAGCCACTTCCTGTGCAATAAAATTGCAAAGTTTGCATTATAGTTACTGTATTTAAAAAAGTATTTTTCGTCTGCGCGTGTGTTCATTATGTCAAAAATGGTTAACGTACCTCTAATATATTGTAACGATAAGGATCGCAGAGGTCTCGGGTAGCCACGTCGGCACTTAAATGTGGTCCACACAGTGGAACGGCTGTGAATCTTAATCCTCCAACTTCAGTCGCTAAATTAGCTATCGAATTTACCGCAAACCATTGTAGTTTCAATTCTTCAAACCACTTAAAACTAGTTCAAAAGAAGAATAGTAAATGAGTAAGCGCGTGAAATGATATTAAATGATGAAAATTAAACCTGGGATGTTGGATTTCAATCTCCATTACAATGTGTTTAGGGATGTCGAAGTATTGAGGATCCTGTCCAGGGGCGCTGAGTACCAAAGGCAGCACGTCGAAATTTCCTTTGCGTTCGCTGGGTGATTTCCAACCCAAAGACTCGCACAGTGCGGTGAACTTGTACTGCGCGGGATCTCCTACCACACTTCCGTCTTCTTGTTGGTATCCGGCATAGCTCACCAGCTTAAGATTCCAAATGCGAAACTCACCCTCACGGTTAACGTTTGGCAGCACTGTCACGGCATTCTGCACCCGCCCTTTGTTGGTCACATAGGTCAACAGATCGCAAATGCAAAGGAACATATCGGAAAGTGACCGGACGTGCCTGGCATCAAAAACCTTAAAATAATATTGGTTAATTTGATTTGTTGGTTCAACCACTGGTTTTTTAAACTAGATCAAACAGCTTTATTATTTTAGAGAAATTAAAAATAATTATTGTTGAACAATTTTCAAAAAGTTTTAAATAGCCGAAAATGTAAAAAAAAAATTTTAAATAGAAAAAAAAAAGAATAAACAGAAAATTAAAAGTAGCAAAAAAAAAAAAACTTTGGAATTATAAATAAAAATAGCAAAAGACCAGTTAAAACAAAAAATTACAGGGAGCACATTAACGAAAATAGGAGATAAATATAGAAACAAATACAGTAATTTAAAATACTGTACATGTAGGCCTACCGTAGAAAAGAAAACTGAAAACTGCATAAAAATAAAATATGAAACTAAATTGAAAACAACAGAAAATATAATAAGGATAATACTGTACTGTAATAAGACTAGCGTTAATAATTTAGAAAAAATAAATCGTTAGAAACAGCAACAACAAATAAACAAAAAAATAATAATAATACTGTTAAATTACTGTACACAATTTTTTTTATTTTTTAGATTATTTGCATGCAATGCATTTATAAATTATTTAAATTAATCATATTTTACTATTCTAACCTTTAAATTGTCCCATTGCCATCTATCGGTGATAAACGACGTATTTCTGAAAGCCAATTGCATTCCAAACTTTAATTCGTCGTAAGTCAGGTCGTAACTTCCGCTTTTCTGAATAGATTTTAACATTTCCAAAAATCTCTTCTCGTAAGCATCCGTATCCAATTCAATTCTATGCAAAAAGTAAAATACATGTACGTGTTAAATTAATCATTAGGTATTATTATTGCCGTATCAGTATTTCGATTTACTTTGAAATTGAAGCAAAATATTCGTCTAAAAAGCGTTTGGCTTCGATGGCGATCACTTCTGGCGTTTTATCTTCCACCTTTGATGACGTCATCACTCCGTTGAAACACAATTTGTTAGAACACTTCGTTATCTGTTTGTTCATCGCACAAATACCATTGGTTAATTAATCGATTAAATGCCATAAATTCCGCTCGTTAAATTTGATATTTTTACTTGATGTTTTTTAAACAAAAATTATATCGGAAATGACCAATTTATTTAGCTATTGTTAGATTTGCAGATTCGATCTGGCAATTTTGAATTTTTCAACTAATGATATTTATTTATTTGTTTGACATATTTTATAGTAATCAATAATTTTTTTATGAATATTTTTAACAAAATTATGTTATTTTTTTTAAAAAATAATTTTAAATTATTTTTGGGTTCCAAAATGTTAGTCAATGAATAATAATTGAATATAATGTTAAGTGTCATGCATGTTGATTGATTGTTACCGGTTGTCTGCTTCCGTGATGTAACGTTTCTTTTAGATCCTTAAAAGTGAAATAATTGAGCAAAGTGTAAGCTGCTTGGTTTTCCGTTTCATTTTGGTTTTTCAAAATTTCGTTTAGATTTTGCACGACCTTCAAATTCTAAAAAAAAATAAATAAACTTACATAAAGCAATTTATTTCATAAGAAAAAAATATTATTAACAAGCAAAAAAATGAAAAAAAAGTTTTAAAATAATAAAAGAGATTTCATAATATTAAATGCGTTAACTATTATGCAGTATAAAAGTAGTTGATTGCTGTGGTTTTTTTAGAGTTAAATGTCAAATATCAGACTTAGATTTAATTTTAAAAAAAATTTTAAAAGTTAAAATTCATTTATTACTTTTTACTGGAAACTTTCTCCGCCGCTATAGGTAAAATTTTACTCTAATATTAATAATCCGAAATTTAAGTTAAAGTTAGTAAAGCTTTGTACAGTATCGACCTACTGTACAGTATTTAATTTTTTACTTAATTTAACCGTAACATTTTATTAAATTAATTTAATTAAATTTTTAAAATATAAGGCATAACTGAGTTATAGAAATGAGAAAGTCTGAAAGTGTCATTTTTCAAAATTGAGTTTTTTTTCTTTAAAAGTGCCAAAAAGAAAAAAAGTGTCTATTTTGCAGGTGTCTAAATGATATTTATTTTTTAAATGTTACAAAATAATGTTCAGATTTTAAGAATATTTTATTTTTTGCGTTATTTTAAAGATCGCAAATATGGGAAAGAATTGTTGGTTTAATTGAGTGGTATTAAGCTTAATACATTTTTTCAGCATTTAAAAACATGTTTTTCTCAAAGTTTATTTTTTGGTACGGTATTTTATTTCTATTCCTCAATTATTATTCTAATATACCGTATAATGTAAAATTAACGAGAAACCATACTAGTATTAAAAGCGGAGACATAACAGGGGACAGTCAAATGATCCGTAGCCTTTTTTTTTTTTATTTCTCACAATGTTTAATTTTTTTTTAATTTATGGTTTTTCATTTTTATTGAAAGAATTATTCATTTTTTAATTCATTCCCTTGAACACATTATTTGCGTTTTAAAAGTGCTTAACTTGCCGCACTGTTCAGAATTTTTATAAATGTTAATGAGAAATGATACTTTTTTTAAATTAATTTACTAGTAATTAATTAATTAAATAATTTACCAATTCGTTATTGTTATTGTTGTTAACTGACAAAATCTCTGCCATTTTTTCTTTCAAGTCTTCATTTGTTGTGATGGTCATTTTCAGAGTAAATAAATTACGATTTAATTAAACGCGACTTTTATTAAGATTTAACTCTTCCGATTAAGTAAAACGAGATATTAGAGTGATTTTGGTAAAAGTTTGAGCTATTTAAACCAATTTCATTACAATTTCTGACGTCACTCGCGTGCCGCTGATTGAGATTATTCTATCCAATGCCAGCAACGAGGAAGCTAAATTGCAGCGTGAGGGGTCAGGGATGTTGCTAAGGGGTTGCTTATATGAAAGGAAATCCGCCCCAACATTACCAATTTTTTCGGAAACTCCGACATTTTGTTATTCGCTCTTTACGAGTTTTTACGTGAATACTGTATAAAAAAATTCAATTTACATGTAATTTCAAAAAAATTATGCGGAAGAAATAGTTAAGTAGTGCAACACTATGCGAAACGTCAGACCCGGAAGAATAAATAATATTAAGAAAATCGTCAATAAACTTTATAAACTAATAACTAATCACTAAATTTATTTTAAAAATTTATAATTAACTTTTATAAACGCTTTCTACATTTTATTTTCACAAGCAAATATTCACATAAATTTGAATAAATATCTTAAACAATATTACGGCTACAAATTTTTTTTTTGATAGAATCTTAATTAAACTACTGTTAGAATCTCGTTAAGCTAAATTTTTTTTAATTATTAGCTAAAACCGAATCAACATTTAATTCAAATACAGCTAATAATTGCTTTTATTTTTAAGATGTGTTGGAACAGCTACAATTTTAGGTCAAAAATGAGGAAAGAGTTGAAGGAAATTTATACAAAAATTAATTATTTTTTAGCTTTAATTTCAAACATTTTTAATAAGAAAAGCATAAAATTATTGCTGTTGAAATTTAACTGAGTTTTTATTAATTATTAGCACCGAATTTCCGTTAACTATCTCAGCAATAACATCCATTTCCTCAAACAACAATTATTGTCGTCAAAAAGTTAGTAATTACGGTAAGAAAAAAATCACGTTTACACAACGCGTTTTCAAATTTTTTTTTAAAAAAAAGAAAATGATGGAATTATTTATCGTATTTTGATTACGGTACTGTATTACATAAAATGCAATGCTTTAGTTGTTTCTTAACTTTAAAAGAGTTAATAAAGTCGTCTAAGTGCAGTAGTTACCTGATTTTTCTTGCCCCGATATTGGGCTAAATGATTAAAAAAATTTAAAAATGCAAATTCTATAAAACATTTTCGCCGAATAATTGTTATTCACCTTCATAACCAATAATAATTCCTTACCGCTAACTAAAATGTGTGCGTATCTTTAAGCTGGGAACAGCAATTATTTTGTACTGTATTTGATTTAATAATAATCATTAGTATATGAAGCTGTTTGTTGACAATTGTCGTATGTCAACGATTTTTTGTGGAATTTAAATATCTGAAAAGGTCTGTAAATTGTAATAAAAGTTAAGTTAGCTATCAAATTTTACTCACAAAACTGTACATGTACTATACTGACTTTCATTAAAATGGGCTCGATACAATTGCCAAAAAAAAAAAAAAAAACTGCTTGCAATATTAAGCAAAGTGTATGTTTTTGAACCAGAAAAGTAACAAAATGGCTGTGAGGTGAAGTGACGTGGCAAACTCCATGATTTTAGGCTTCAGATGAAATGCAAGCTACCGGTATTACTATATTTCTGTATCGTAGAGAAATATTAATGGGAAGATCACGTCATCCACCTACAATGTTAACTTAATAAATAGAAAAACATTTGTGTTCTCATTAATTTCATTTTGTTATAGAACTCAGCGTCCTCCTTCAGGCGAAATAAGATAATATGGATGTGGGTGCTCCAATTCCAATTGTTTTGTTTTTTTTTAATTTTATACCAGTATTGTTGTTTTTTTTATCCTTTTTTAAAATAACTATTTGATCATGTTTTTTTTTTTTTGTTTTTTTTGGTTATCGTACCAGTATCTATTTTTTACATTTATTTTGAATTATGCACATTTTAGTATGTTACCAAATAACAGTATTCAAAGCTAGGAACCGTTAAATACAAGAAATCATGTAAATATTGTGTACAGTATACCAGTTATTAACCGGTAATTTCAGTTCCGAGAATTCTGAATCACAACTTCCAATAACCTAAACTGTTTATATAATACACCTGTAAATTGTAATAATATTATTGTTTTTCGGGTTTTATCCAAAATACGTTTCGATAATAAACTTTGTTTTGACATAGGCCTACTTAATTTACTTGTTATTTTATTAAACCCTAATTTATTTTACGGTAAGACTTAATTTTTTATTGTATCTTATAATAAACTTTACCCAATGTTTCAATAACCCTGGCTCTTTGGGAATGAAAACGCAGTTAATGAAGACTGTTGTAGCTATAATTGTTTTACCTAAAATCAACCCAGCTGATAATGGACGTGATTCATTGTAATCTGGACTTTCCCGATAATTTATTTTTCTATGATCTATTCTCCCCTACCCACACACACTGTCATCCATGACATTGACATGGACAAAATCTTTTGGTATATAACATACAAGTTTTTACACCAAATGCATTCATTACATTAAATTGCAATTTTCCAAATAGAACGCATTAAATTCATTCCTAAATCATGAAGTTTATCGCAATTTTTTTGATTTTCGCTATATTTTCTTTCCAGGTTCAAAAAATTTTTTTTTACGTTTCAATTTGTTTATTTCAATTTAATTAATGTTTTTTTTTTTAATTTGCAGGCGAGCTTTTGTGACGATTTTGAAGATCCCAATTTGAATGAAGCGATTCGAGATGCCGACGTGGAACCTAACTCAAAATTTTCACTCAGAGGCAATTAAACTTTATAGTTATTATTATGCACTTTAATTTAAAATTAATAATTATTTAAGTTAAAAAAAAAATTATTTAAACAAAAAATATTTAATTAAAATAGAGTAAAATGAGATTATAAAATGACCAAATTAGATAATTAATTTAAAACGTGCAGGACATTTTTTAATACCGGTAATTTATAAATAATAACCACAAATAAATTGCATAGAATTCCAAGTTTTAATTACTATAAATTATTTTAAGGTGGCAATTATTATTTATTTGATAAATCTACTGTACTTGAAAAATATATTAAGATTAATTTTTTTTTTCTATCAAATTTTATTTAGATTTAATGAATTTTGTTAGATATGACGGATCAGGTAATTTATTTTAAACCCCTTTGCTTGTTTTTCTGGTTTTTTTTATTTATTTATTTATTTTTTTTGATTTAATAGGAGATGGCATAATATTCGAATAAGGAAATTTTAAATAACCTTCTCCACTGGTCTTGATTCAACTTATTAGTTGAAATCAACGTGATTTATTTATGCACCATGTATTCTAACTGTATTTTAAAAAATATGCCGGGCACTTTTGCAATGCAAATTTAATAACTATATTAAATTCCAATAAAGCTTCTCAAAATAAAGAAATGATTGTCGTTCGTTAATATTTAAAAGGGGGGGGGGGGGGAGGAGAGAGGTGTCGCTGAGTTTGCAGTTATAGGTCCTTTTTTTCTTATCTAAATTGTTGAGTCTTAAGGTATCTTTTTGTTTAGTCTAGAAACGCAGTAATTAAGGGCGGAATTCAAAGTCGCTCTTTATTGTAAAGGTCCTCCTTAATAATTAAGGAATTCCTTTTGTATTTTCATATTCATGGTTGCCGTGAGAGTATAATAACAATTCCTTTGTTAATCAGTTTTACTGTAGACTATATTTGTCGTCGCAACCAAATACCGTAATTCATAATTTAAATAAAAAAATTTAAGTTTTTTAAAAATTTTGATAAAATATTGCAATGACACAATTAATGTGTCATTGCTGTCAATGTGTTAAACTTTATATTTGTTTTATTTAAGGTCACGATTTAAAAAAAAGTCTTGAAACTTAGTACAAAAACTTACAAGTGCTGAATGCGTACAAACTAAAGTTGGAAGTCATATACTTGTAATTTTTATTGTAAAAGAAATAATATTTTTTTTTTTTTTACAAAAAATAAAAAACTTTATAAGTTTCCCTTTAGATGGTTACCATATTTAAATTTTTGGCTTTGCTAGTGTTCTTTTAATTACAGTTGGGAACTGGTCAGTACCTTTTCAGATGCCCGGTATTTTTAATAAAGCATGAAAATTCCTGAATCGTCTCAACACTTTGAATGTCACTAAATGCTCAAAATCTTTCACCCTCCCCCACCGCTTCTCTCACCTTACTCTAAATTGCCATATACCGTATATGCCGTATATGGAAAATTTTAAAAGTTACTTTACTAACCCTACGACAAATTTAAATTTACTAAATAATAAAAATCCAAGGAGCGTTTCCTGTCAATGTTTTGAGTATTTTCTGTTTCATACTTTCGTTACACGTTTCTAACTATTTTATTCATTTATAGAGTAAATAAATGCCGTTTTTGGATACCTTTTATAGACTTTTTTACTTCGTGGTCCCCATTGGATTCTCTAAGGACTCTTCTTAAAGTGGACACGACGATATCTCCACAAAAAACTGTCTGCAATAATAATAAAGTAACAAATAAATCACATATGAAATAATTATCAAAATGGATGATTTTGAACCTGAAACGTAAAAACAATGGCAATAAAAAGAAGCTGCGTTGTAAACTTCATAATACACGTATTGTTCGTTCGTCCGTAAAAATAAGAAGTTAATTGCTCAAATGCCAACTTTAATCCATATAATTACCTTTACACAAACTGATACTATTATATTGTTGAATATTTTACGTCATCCATCTACAGTAGGCTACAAATATTCAGCAAAGTAAATAAATACTCCATATAAATTTAGACTGCTTTGTGGGGGTGTACGTATCAGTTTCAAAGAATAATTATTATATTGTACTGTACGTCAATTCCGCAGAAAACAAATACAGTACAGTATAACCGTTATCAGTTTATCTTACTCTTGTTGGAATGAATAAAATTAAAACTGTGGTGCATTTCTTCCCTCCTTTCCCCATCATTTTATAAATGCAGAGTGAACACAGAAGGCAAATAAAAAAAAACATTATTCTAAAATACAAAATATATTTTTTAATAATAATTTAAGGGTAATTTGGAATAATGAAAAGTAGCAAAAAATCAAGAAATTTTTTTATTATTGAAATTTGACTCCCAATAAGGCCGATTTGCTGGTTTGGTTGGATTCTTTATTTCATTATATTAGCTTCATTTAAATTCGAGGAACTAATAAACAAATACAAGTAAAAAAAATGGCATAATTTGCCGAATTAATTAACCTTGCAATAAAATGTAGGTTACCGGTATTAATAATATTATTATTGCAGCAGAATTTGGGTAAACCGAACATCGATGACATGGAGTTTCCAATAATACTACCGGTAGCTGTTCTCATAGTGTTGGGCCCCCCCCCCCCCTTATTTTAATTCACAAAAATGTGGCATAAATGAGCACAAATGACTGAATGAGAGTGACGTCGACGGTATACGATTTTCTATGTGAATTAATGGGTTTCAAAGAATTTATGATTGATTGAGATGCCACAATATAATTATTTAGAGTTTTTAAGAAAGATATGCTATTTTTCGCATAATAAAATGATGAAAAAAATTATTGCTTTTAACTTTCAAAAGGAGTTTGACATTTTCTATTACTGTACTCAGAGTTATTCATAATATTATTTCTAAGAAGTTTCATAAAGATTAATGTTTTTATCAGTCTGAAGATTATTGATGAAAATTTTGATTTAAATATTGGAAGATTCTATTTGAATTAAAAAATGCGATTTGAAGAAGTTCAATGAGAATTTTTTAAATAAAATTGTTGTAATAGCTTTTCGCACAAAAATGTGGTAATTTGTTTTAACTTTAAATTAGAAAAACTGTATTAAAAAAAATTAAAATTGTTTGAGATAAAAATTGAAATTATTTAGCTAAAAAGTGAATTTGTTTCGAGTTTAAATAACCACAGATCTCCCTTTGCATCGTAAACACGACCTCTAAAAGGGCGATGCAAATCCAAATGATGCAATGTAAATAACAATTTCCCACAGAGGATCGATCATTCATATACCCCAAACATACGTTTTCTGAATTAAAAATTTAAATTTTTTTTTAAACAGTAGATTTTTATGTATAAAATTGTGGCGATTTTTTTTTTTTGGCATTACAATTTGACTATTAATAAATAATATAAAATTTTTCTGGATAAAAATTATTTTCTTTCATTTAAATAATGAAATATTTGAGTAAAAATATAATAAAAAAATTTAAACCAAATTGTTAATAGAAAAATTGAATAAAATAATTATTATGATGTTTGTTTTTCTTTACAAAAGAAAATTATAAATTTGTTATTATAATAGCTTTTAGGTATTTCCAGCTGAAGTTTACGGTAACTGACATTTGACGTTATCTTACGTTACGGAAATTACCGATATTACCATTGTTGTTTTTTTAACATCAGTCAATTTTATCAATATTGTAGACAAAATAAAAGTAAATTAATCGACAATGAAAACGAAGATCAACAAAGTAGAATTACGAGAAAATAATTTGGGAATTTCTATTTTTTCACATAATTAGGCCAACCGTTATTTGCCCGGTAAAAAAAAGGGCGTATATAAAGTACAATCCTGTTTCATAATGGTTACTAATAATTAACATAGTTTATAGTTAAGTTGTCATCCTAAAACATGAAGTTTGTAGTTATTTTTTTGCTCCTCGCTTTTTTTTCATTTCAGGTAAAAAAAATACTTTTTTTGCTTTGTCGTTTTTTTTTTTTTAAATTAAATTTAAATGTTGTAGATGATTTTGTGCGAAGATCTCGAAGATGACAAATTAAATCCTGAGATAGAAAAAGCCATCAGAGGTAATATTTAAATATATATATATTTTTTTTAATTTTTTTTTTTAAAGTTAATTTAGTCAAATTTTTTAAAAAATTTTTAGATTAAATTATAATTTAAATGTAGCAATTAAATTGAGTATTCATAAATCTTAATAAAATAAGAATCTAATTTTTTAAAAGTTAAAGTTGCAATTTAATTTTGTTCATAAATTAATAAATGAATTTTAAATTATTATTGTCTAGATTTTTCACGATTCCTCAGAAGTGAAGGCAGTTCGGGTAAATTATTTTCTTTATAAATTCTTTACACTACTTACAGTTTAAAAAAATTGTCTTTTATAATTCTAGGGTATTTACCACCAATATAATAACCATTTCAACTAATTATTAAAAAAATAATTATGAACTGTATTGCGATTTTACATTAAAAAATAAAACAATTGATATCAAACTAAAATAATTATTGTACAGTATTATATACCGGGAATATTTTGTAATTTGAAAAAAAAGCTTATAATATACTTTTTATAAAATGATACGGTATCGTAAATGATAACGCGTTTACTGTAATTACAATTAAAAATTATTAATAATGTTTTTATAAGTTTTATGAATCATTAAATCTGATTGAAAATTGCAGATTGGTTTGAAGCATTTTGATGCTTAATGATTCGGTAATCTAGGCGAAAACTTATTATTACTAACCAATTACATTTATATTAAAAATAAAATTGTGCCTAATTATATCTTCGAAAATTCTTACTTCAAATCAAACGATCGGCAGTTGATTTACGTGGTACTAAACATGTTTTCACCGAAACAAGTTCAATCGATGCTATTGCTGTCACTGTACAGTGCAATGTTTCACATTTTGGTATAAGAGCAAAAAGTTTGGTGGAACTAGATTCACCTCCTGCCAAAGCTCTTTTCATGTATAGGGTGTCTCAGAAATAACGCAAGATGTAATTTTGATAAAAAATGCAGGTTTTTAATTAAAAATGAAAAAAAAAAATTTTATTCCTAAAGTACACATAATAAGGTTATGTATGGAAAAAATATTGGGTAAATAGTCCCCACGGCTTTCCTGGCACATCCGCTCAAATTTGCCAAAATTTTTCATGGCTAATTTACATCAATATGGCTGAATTTTGTTAATGCAGCGCTAAATTTCCTCTTTCAAGACATGAATGGCCTTGGGCTTATTGGGATAAACTTTAAATTTTAAAAAATACCCAAAAGAACAACCTCCAAAGGACTTAAAATGCCCAATTGATGGCCGCAGTGCCGAAAGGATGTGCCTGGACTCAGCAACACTCGCACAAACTGCTTCATTGTTTTGTGTTGAACGAGTGTCTATTAATTCAGTTTTTTTTAAATTTTCATTTTTTATTTAATTTCTTCACATTTGATAAATTTAAAACACGCATTCCGATCATATTTTGTAAATTCGACATTTATGCGATATTTACCCGACAATTCATACCTTATTTTAAAGGGCCTAAATTGCATACTTAACGAATCAATAAAAAAATTTAATTTGTTTCATACATAACCCTATCATGTCTACTTTAAGAATAAAAAATAAAAAAATTATTTTTCTGTAAAAAAGCGTGTTTTCTATACAAATTACATCTTGCGTTATTTCTGAGACACCCTATACAAGTAAGCCTCGTGTATCCATAGCTTAAGCTCCGCCTTATCACGTCGTTTTTCGCTTCCTAAATTAGTATCTTCGAGAATTCCGCGTCGACTTTAATTTTTCAAGTTTGAGAATAATTACACTACTTCCGGGTGGTTCTACTGGTTTCGCTTCCTGCATTATCTGAAATAATACTGGATCCGGTTTATTTTATTCAAATTTGAGAATTCTTACGCTGCGGTACTGTTGTCTTTGCTGGCACGCACGCAAATTTTCGACAAGTATCGATAACATCGATTGTGCAATTAAATATTGCAAACAAAGAATGTTCTTGTAGAATGTCTTAGAACGCAGAAATCGATTATTAAATTCTTTGGCGATACTATCGATTGCACGCGTGCGCGCCAGCAAAGGGAACAGTGCCTACGCTACTTCCGGGTAGTTATAAGCGTGGTGCAGACATGCGTCTGGACGCACGGCAGAAGTTTGCTGCTGCAGCCTGTTGAGAGAAGTTGTGTTCAG
>JAQGAZ010001454.1:0-29426 GCA_034692225.1 Polydesmus complanatus
AAAAAAAAAATTTCAAAAAAAAAAAAAAAAAAAAAAAAAAACTCAATTAAAATAACGAATGATAAGTTTTTGAGAACTTGTTCCTCGTTGAATGAACGCAACACCCCCGTACACAGGAAAGTCCATTCTGCGCAGTAGTAAACACTCACGAACTATCATTCACACTTCTACGCTTACGCGTAACTCTATCGCACCATCCCAAAAATCCAAATCAAATCATAAGTTCAAAAAAAAAAATATATATATTTACCCTATTTAAAAAAAAAAATAATCTTTTAGATTAGATATAAATTTTTTACTGTGTGATTAAGAAGCTTTAAAAAATGAAGAAAACGCGGAAAATTGGATAATCAATAAACAAAATGCTGACCCAGATGAGCTCATCGAACCAACGAGCCGAGGTAAGTGCATGTGCCGCGGCATAACTTTTTCAAAATTTAACGGGAGGAAAAGGGGTAAAAATAATGGTCCCGGATAGGAACCAGTTTCGACGGCGTCATTCTACTTCGAATCATCGTCGAAAAAGTTTCCCCCCCTCCCAAAAAAAAAAAACTTGTTTTTATTTTTTTTACAACTTAAGTTATTTTTTTTTTCTCTCTATCATATTTTTTTATAACATTTATATTTGTTTACGATAGAAAACAGGATCTAAATTTTTTTATTTTTTACTAAAAGCTCTTCAATGTTAAAAAAAACCAAAACACTCAACGACAATGTCGTAGTAAGCTATTTTTTTTTTTTTTTGAATTGTATAATTAAATTTAACTTTTCGCTGACAACTGGTTATTATTCAAGACACGCAATAATATCAATATCGTGTAAAAAAGGAGGGGGGAGGGGAAACCTGTATTAGAAAACGTTTTTAAAGAAAGTTGATAAATATTCAAATATTTCAATTAACATATTATTGCGAAGTTAGATAAAATAATGTTGATAATGAGTGTTCATAAAAATCGTTGACATTTTCATGTAAATTGAAAACTCGTAACATTGCTTAGCCACATTATACGAGTAAAAGAAGGTGTACCAGTCTGCGTTTTAACTACATTATTACCCAATACTTGATATACAGTACTAGCGCTAATATAATTCGTTGAGAACTGATTAATAACACTCAAGTTTAAAAGCGAAAGCTTGATTTAAAATTTGGAATCAAAGCAAAAACGGTAATCTTTATTTTAATCCCTCTTTTTGGCAACCGCAAAATTGGGTTTAATCAAAATCGTATACTGTACTGTACACAGAAATGAATTCAGTCAATGGTGATTTAAGTCGAAAAGGATAAGAAAACATAATGCTGTACCCGGAAAACCGGACCAATTCGAGAATTTGAAAAACACTTTTTCTATTATTAATGACGCACAATTCATTGTTACGTCATATTATACAGTTCTACCGTAAACCAATAATTACGTGCATCTATTGTGGCTATCATACTGTAGGTACGCGTTGTATTTGATATAGAATAAAAAGAAATGGAACAGGAAAAAGACTTTTTTCATAGAAACTGCTGATTAAACTACAGAATAGACCAAACGTTTAACTATCAAAAGACCGCCCAATGAAGTCAATTAAAATCATTACAAACACCGGTATTTAACTCCAAAAAGGATACATTAGTAAACAAAATAATAATAATACTGTATAGTCACGAGCCCATAATTAACTTCAAAATACCAAAAAAAAAACATTAAACCGCATTTTACTCTGAATAAATCACTCAAAAAACTTTTCCAAAAAAAAAAAAAATCAACTCTCAATTAACTTTCAAAAAAAAAAACAAAAAAAAACCTAACAATAAATTAAAAAAAAACAACAAAAAATATTCAAAAAATTTAAACTAAAAATATGTTAATTAACCGCGGTAAATAATTTAACCCTATCTAAATTACTTACATTAAGATTGGTTAATTTTTTTTTTATTAAATGCAAATTTTGAAAATATTATTAAAAAAGTTTGACACGGTTTGATTGATTTATTGTCATGCACAGCATTTTAATTCTTGTCGTTCTTTTGGGGGGCTAATGACCGTCCTAATTCAAGAAAAGCATTGTAAAGCCAGAATGTCATCTCCCTCATCTATTCGCACAAGAAAAACACAAAATGTTGGGTGGTCACTCATCCCATCACTCACCAGACCCAGCTTTAGAGATTAACATTTCATTTTAATTGCTTGATTTTGATTCTTGCCCAATGACCATCTTAGCTTAAAATTCTATGGAAAGCGGGGAATAAGAAAACCAAAATGTCATCCCAAAAACAACAACAACAACACAAAAAAAATTGTTGATCCCTCATCTCATCCCTCCTAAGACCCATCTTTAATTTAATTCGAAGAAAAAGTTGGTCAATCTTCCCATCCCTTACCGAGTGACCCAGAGCTTTACTTTAATTTTGATAAGAATTATCTGTTCGGTAGGGTACTTTATCAAACTTAGAAAAGAAAATTGAAGCGCACGCCATTCATCAATACTTTTTTATATATATACTCGTATATATATATAAATAGCTCGTTTGTGATTTGATTAAACGTAATTGATCTTATACGGCTACTGGACACTTTGATTACATGCACTGGCTTCTAAGAAAAAAAGATAATAAATTATTTTCAATAGGTTCTAAATTACATCGTACAGAGCGCTTATATTAAAGTCTATTTACATTCCTATTGAACCTCAAAAAGTTATAAAGATTTATAGACCACCTACTCGCATGACGTTGTTCTTAAGGTCAAAATGTCAGAATAACAGGCCTTATCGTGTGACATCAGTTTATGCCGATAAAAAGTGCTTTATCCCACACTCTTTCTAAAAACGTCACTCGTAATTATTTGATGGATAAAATATGTATTTTATTAAGATTTGAAAATGAGAGAAAGATCCATCTATAATAATATAATGTATGTTAATCGATGTCTACTTCCATCATTGCGTTTTTCCTTTTCTTCAATAACAACTTTTCAATGTTCCGAGAAAGTGCGAGTGTGTTTAGAGGGTAAAGAGATTCCGATTATGCTAATGATGACTTAGTTTTTTCTTCTTCTTCGTAGAGCTTGTTCTTTATAATAATCGTCATAATAATATTAGACAGAAGAAAAAAATATATATATATTTTTTCTCGGAAGATTGAAAATGGGATTTTAACATGTCCAGTTTTATTGACAAAAAGTATGTTTATTACCTTAATGGTCAAAAAAAATCTTCGCATGTCTAAAAGCCACAATTTCATGAATATTTCATGAGAAAAATAGTATTATTATCTGATTGAAAACGAAAGAGTCGGTCGGCGATATTAATACAACCGACATTAACATTTTAAACGGTTATGATGATATTAATGAAGATTT
Source organism: Polydesmus complanatus (assembly GCA_034692225.1). NCBI lineage: Eukaryota > Metazoa > Arthropoda > Diplopoda > Polydesmida > Polydesmidae > Polydesmus > Polydesmus complanatus. Next base: position 3,348 of record JAQGAZ010001454.1, read on the forward strand.
AATGTCTGCTACTAGAATCAGCATCTATTTTTTAATCCTTTTTTTAAACTCACGATGTACTTTTAATAAGAGTTTTTATTAGAGAGGTAATTATTGTACCTAAGGTAGGGGATATTAAAAGTGATAGGGCGTTCATCATTTCCACCGAAATTCGATATAATATTTTTCGAATTTCATTATACGTTTTTATTTTATTTTATTTTTTTTAAAATTATATTATTATACAGTGCAGTAGTACAAGTTGTTTTGTAAGTCGAGTCTCGAATTTTCTGACTTGCGTTCGCTTCCGAGAAATTACGTTGTAACCTTCAAATTGACTTTTAAACTATTAGCAAACTCGAGATGGCGCTTCGCAATCTCTGCACATCGATTTAATCGGAGAAAAACATACGCGCCCGTCAATGTTTATAGACTTTTTAATTACAGTAGTTGAAATAAAATTAATGTTATGATTTAAATAAATAAAAAAAAAAAACTGACTAAACGAAAATTAATAGGTTACCATATCAATTGGAGTTTCAATTTTTTTTAAATATGAAAATGTGAACGAGAAATAAATGTTATTTTACATAACCTTAATTAATTATTACTGTAATAATAATTACAACAACAACAAAAAAAATGTTATTAACTCGCATACACCTGGATCTAGCTTTAAATCTTATTTCAATTAAATGTAAATTGCCACCTGTGAGATAGTTTTAAAAGTAAACTTTTTCAAGCTTAAAAAGGTTGACCTACGATCTCGACAATAAAGATATTGTTAGTGGTTAAGTTAGCGGACTCTCGATGCAGAGAAAAAGAGTTACGCAGGATATGGGGGGGCGCCTTGTTCAATGGGGCGCTGAGCTTGAGAGAAAGTTCATTGTTTTGGCAAAATCGTCGCCTGAATGTTTCATTAAAATTATTGATGAGCATTCTTTTCATTTGGCTGTTTCCAGCAACATGTTGGATGCTGGAATTATGCCATTAACCACCTACAGTGTTTTGAAAACAAATCACCTGCAACTACTACATTATACGGTAGATTTTGGAGTCCGCTCTAAGTTTAAAAAAAAATCCACAGTTATCCAAGTCAAAGAGTGCACACATTTTTTTTGGGCCCACTCTGTAGTATTTTATTTTAATTAATTCTTTCAGTGAAACCATAGTTACTATAGTGAAACCTTTCAATGAAACCCTTAGCATGAAAATGCAATTCTGCGCAACCTTCAATGAAGACCAGTCCCCGTTTCATAGACCATCTCAAATACGTCCCGCCAATTTTCCCTTGTTAATGCCCGACCACCTCTATCGCAAGACCCCGACCACCTCTATTGCAAGACCGCAACCACCCATTTAAAATCCCATTTTCAAAGAAGGTCCCTATTTCAAGACCATCGAGCTTCGTAATCTAGAAAAACGATTTAATGAGCCGTTATAAAAATAACAAAAAAATATGAAAACTATTAATATCTTTGACATCCCTTAGGGTTACGAGGAAATATGAAAAAGATAAAGGGATGAGGGGGTTCGGTTGACCATACCTAAACGCTTATTATGCAAGGTTGTCAACAGCGTAATACGGTATGGAGGAAGTCTAGTACCAATGGTAATTAATCCTTTCCATGTTAATAAGTGAACCGAGAGTGAGACGTCTAAGAGGGTATTTATTTACGATTATTAAAAATAAAAAAAACCTCCGACAGTTTCAATTATCCGTATAAGATTATTATCAACGCGTTTTCGGTAGCGTACATTTCACCTCCCTCTCTATCTTAGCAACAGTTTAATTTCGACTCTTGAAAAAAAAAAGAGAGAAGTACTTATAAGAACAAACCAACCAATGAACTATCGGGTAATAATAATTATAAATAAAATTAAAGGAAGGAAATCCGTGTTTTTGCGGAAGTTGTAGGTGCGAATATTAGGTGAAAAAGTTGGAAAACAGATTTTATTTCACCAAATGTGCGCGTTAAACGAGGATAGAAAGAGTGAGCGAGAGAAGATCAACAAACGTAATAATCATAAAATTAATACACTAGCTGCAAATTATTATCTTTTGTTAATCATGGATACACACAAATGTAAGTTATTTTTTAAAACTTTCTCGTTTAATATTATGCTAAAAAAAAAAAGTTTTTTCTCATAACATAAAAATAAGGAAAATACCGTAATTTAATATGACAGTAGAGAAAGCGTTTCTTATGGGATTGAAAATATAGTCTACATTTATTAAATATTTAGGTCATTTGCAAATTATTTTTTAAAAAAAGTAAAAAACAATTAATATTAAAAACTAGTTATTTGTTTAAAAAAAAAACGGTATTTAAAAACCCAAAAAATGGAAATATTGAAATTCTCCAAACTTTTTCAAATCCTTAAAGTCCAAACTGTGACGACATAAGAAGTGAATTTAAATCTCTATTACTGTACCGTATTACATTTTGACATTAAATATTAAGGTTTTTATAATTTAAGATAGAAAATATTGTGATCAAAAATTAATATAGTTTTAAAATAATATAATAATTATGGACGTTTATTAATTATTATCAAAAATAAATATTGATTAGATTAAGTTATTTTACTGTAATGTTTCGTATTTAAAATTTTTTTTAAAAAAAATACTTCCTTGTTGTTTTTATTGGTTAAAAAGTGCAAAAAAATAATACCGGTAGTGTGATTATTTACATGTAGGCTACCTTATGGTTTTTGTTTTTTGATTACATTATTTCCTGTTGATTTCGCAAAATGTTCAAAAATCAATCTTTATTAAAAAGAATTTCGTTTTTTCTAAATTTCTACTGAAATTTGTTTTTCTTTAATTGCGTCTAATTAATCCGAATCAACATGGCAGTTTTCCTCTAAACTTTATTCTCTGAACTCATTTTTTGCTTCTGATAAAAGTTGTTTTTTTTTTTTTTCATTTTTCGTTCCGTCATTGACAACAGGTTTGAAAAAACTCCGAGTTTTGAATTTAATAGTAATTCCTCATTGACCTTTTATTCTATTTCTAAAGCGATCGAATGCGCGCACGCGAGGTGGGTTCAACGACGAGGTCATTTCTAAGCTCGATCCACACAGCGCGAGTTTGAAACCACCTGCCAATACTAACATTTTAAAGTACAGTATAATAATTCAGGAAACTATATGGTAAAATTTTCGAGCATTAAATCCCGGGCGGGGTGTATACAGCGTGAGTCAAAAATTAGATTTGCTAATTTCATTCGACATAGTTGCGCAGTGTGAGCAATGCTCAACAGGTAAAAATACCTCTTACCACCTTTTCGAATAATATATTTTTTTTTGTTGCCAGTCGGAGAACATATATTTAAAAAAAACCGGTATGAAAACAACGCTATGAAAATATTCAAGGTTGATGAGACCTGTCTTACGATATATTTTTATAAAAATGCGAAGAGAGAGAGAAAGAAAAAACGTTTTTCAACGCTGTAATCCCTCAAATCAAATTCTCGACCCTCCTTCATTCTTTCAATTATCCGAAAGTTTACTAACCTAAAAATTGCTTTGAACCCCGAAAAGGTAGGGAACATCCCCTCCCACCGTACTCCTGATATCGATAACAACAGAAAAACTAAGGAAGAAAATGGCTTTAAAAAAATGTAAACTTGACGCACATATTTGGGGGAAGTTTTTGGGGCGATTGAGTAATTTTAAAATACAGGAAAATACACAAAGTCGATGGGGATTTAAAAAAAAAAAATTTTGTTAAAGGAAAAAAATAAATAAATAAAAAATGTGTAATTATAAAACGTCATAGATGACCACGTAAACAAAAATAAAAATGATGTAAATAATACTTTTAGCATAGATAGAATAGTTATTATTTTCTTTGCAAGTTGAAGTAATTAAAAAAAAAAACCATAAAAATTTCAGCAAGAGAAAATTTCGTTATACCGGTATTTCCCTATCATCTTTTTTTTTTTTAATATGTAAGCTAAAATGTTCGGTTTTAGAGAAAGTTTGCTATTACAATGTGCTAAAATTGAATTGCATAAAATTCCGTTTTACTTTTACCGAAGTTGGCATTTCAAAAGATTAGGTCACTAGATACATTAGCTCACTGAAAGTTAAGCAATACCAACAAGTGTGAAAATATTATAAAAGGAGGGGGAAGCAATAAGGGGGGGAGGGAAAGGTTGCTCTATATCCGAGAAAAATAAATTTAAGAACTTCGGGTGGGACAATCTTAAACAATTTAAAATGAAAATCAAATCAATAAAAATTTTTTTTTTTACAATGCTACGCAGATGTACAAAAAAAAATATTTTAATTTTGCTTTTATTTTTATATAGCGGTAAATAAATTAAAAAAAAAAAAAAACCGGTATGATTAAGTGAAATATGAAATGAAAAAGGTAAGGAAATGCATAATGGTGATTTTGCAATACCCTGTACATATAATTTTTTCACTTCATTGTTTTGAAATTAGCAACTGATTCTAACTCTTATGAAAACAGCAATATGCAACAGCAACATAATTATTTAAATTAATACCAATAAAAAAAAAATTTCAAAAAACCAATAAAAAGAAAAAATATACCGGTAATACAGTGAAACCTCTGTACCGAGACCATCGTAGGGAGCGACTAAAAGTGTTCTTCAATTATATTTTTTAAAAATATATAATTTTTATGCTATAAAAATAATAATTTTATGGCTAGACGTTTTTTTTTTTTAATCGAGTATTTAGAAGTCCATAATAATTCAATCGCACTCAAATGTTGACGCACGACATCATCGTCTGAGTGCATTTATATTTTTGTAATTTTATTTTCGCGTGTGTCTACCAACTAATTACAACAACAAAATTATCCCCATTACAAAAACAACAGATGATAAAAATGCTAAACACAAAAAAAAAAAAAAAGCTGCGCACACATCGCAATATTCCCCTTTTAAGCTGCCAGTTTGGGGCAGAGTGTTACTGCGCAATATCTCGGTGGTCTTAAAATAGAGACTTCCATTGCAATTGGGCCTTACAAGTACTGTAGGTGGTCACGGTCTTAGAGTAGTAGAGGGTAGAGTTAGGGTAGTAGAGGTAATCGGGGAACATGAGGAAAATCGGAAAGACGGTTTTAAGGTGGTCTCAAAATGGGGGGGGGGGGGGTCTTTCTCGAGAGGTTTCACTATTTTAAAAACTAACATATTTATTTTTTTTTTATCATAAATATTTAATGTTAATATCTTAAAATAAAAAGTTAAAATGCTTAAAATGAATTATTAATTCGCTGATTACCGGTACTTAATTATTAGAAGTACCTATACATGCACTTTATTTTCTTGTTAATGCATTATTAATCGAAAACAAATTTTCCCAAAACTTCTTTTTTTAATATTACGCTATATGATTTTTTCCCCCTCTCTCTCTCTTTTATTTTAACATTTAACCTCGTAACTTTAAAATGCTAAAATTAGTGTTGCAGTCGGAATTATTGATGTGCTAGAGGAGGGGAAAAAAAAGCTTCATTCTTTTGAAGGCATGAAAAGTAGATGATTTAGTAAAATAACAGATAAGTTAAAGTCTTCCCCACTTCCGCTCATTTTCTGCTTCAGCTCATTTGCATTTCAGGTGCTTTGACTCCTCAACTCGATTTCAGCTGGGAATTATTCTGATTTATTACAGCTCTCCCTTCACTTTCTATTTACTCATATGTTTGCTTTTCTCTCTCTCTTTCTCTCTGAGCGTTGAATATTATATATATAAAAAAATTATATTAATAATAATAAGATTAGTATTGAAACAGCTTTCACATTTCCCTTCTTAAAATTTATTTCTTATCGCTTTATTTCAATCGTTTCCCTTCTGAGATCATATCCGGTAGCGTTCGTGCAACGGATACTCCGCTCTCATTACAAGCCTAATCAGTTTGGGCGCAATCATGTTAAGCCATTGTGCGCTATGAACCCGCCCCATTCCACCCAACTAGCCCCTGGATGAAAAAAAAAACCAAACATTACCTGGAATAATATTTTAAGAATTGTGATTTTCTTTAGAAATGTTTACTCATTTTTAAGGATGTCAAAATTGTTATTATTTCCACAAAAAAAAAAGTTTGCATTCGCTTTGAAATTGCAATTAAATCAGTAAATCAACAGGAACTGAAACTTAATAAACCTTGAGAGTTGCGTCAAACTAATTTTAGACCCCATTTCGAACAAACTTCTTCTCTTAAATTAGAAGCAAAAGTGACCATTAACGGTTGCAGTGAACATGTTTCAAGTTTAAAGAATAGCCGGTATCCAAAATAATGGTGACAATTTCCGATAAATATACCGTAATAATGGATTATAGGAACCAAACTCAAATAATCATAGCCAATAAGGGTAATATTATTAATTTTTTTTATATATAAAATATATTACAAAAATTAAATAATTTATTTTTTGTATGCTAAATCAATGAGGAAAGAATTAAACGCATTTAATTAATTATCAATTAAATTTCTATTCGCTGAATTCATTTTTTATTCCAAAATTTAATGTAAATTTTGGGTTCCATTCAATTTCTGAATAAATTAAATTTTATGAAATTGGTTTTTTTTTACTACTTTGCAATACAAGTATTTAAAGAATTTTTGAGTTAGAGAATTTTTCAAATACTCAAATACCGAATATTAAAAAAAAAAAAAAAAAAATCGAAGTTGTACTGCTTTTTAAATATGCGCGTAATAATTACTAATTGTTGGAATTTGCTTTATCTTTACGTATCTATTTCGCTCGTGTTTTATTTTTCTTTTAACGTCAAAAATAATTCATGCTAATGTAAATGGCGAATGTGTGGCGTACGTACTCGAAACTTAGCCATCGTAAACATAACGATATCTTCTGACAACCTTGTACTGGCATCTTCAGTTTTCTCATATCGAAGGTTGTGTGCTTGGAAGATTTATAGTGAGGCCTCAAAATCGAAATTTCAAACTCGTTTTAATGTCACAAAAAACCAGTTTAGTTGGACAAACAAAATATACTAAACAAAAACAAGAAGGGAGAGAGTGACGGGCCAAAAAAAAAAACAAAAACAAACATTAACATATTTTTTTTTTAAATGTATTCATTCGAAGTAAACCAGTAATAAATTAAATAGAGAGAAAAAGAGAGAGAGTAAAATTCAAAAATATTTTTTTTTTGTGACTTAAAAAAATTCTTCACAAAAAAAAAAAAAAAAAAACTAAAAACAAAACAAAAAAAAAGGAATAAACCAAAATAAATTAAAAATTGACCGTTAGACGCCCTAAAACTATTGTAAATAAAAACCTTTTTTCAACCACACCCATTTACAGTATTTTACCAAGCTGAGTAATAAGAAATATCAAAATCCTATAAAGTTTTTAGTATTGTGGAAAAACCAAGATGGGGAATAAAGTTATTGCGTACACTCTTCACACACACATAAAAAAAATACAGTCGTGATTTTTTACTTTTTGGTACATCATCAAATATTGAATTTACTATCTCTGCGTTGCGCAAAAACTTCATTAGAATTTTGACCTTCCAATATCTTTTCTACGTGATCAAAATGACATCACAACTTTTTTTTTTTTAAAAAAAAGGTTCTCTTAACAACCAATGACGAGCATTTTTATATTGAATTACGTTCAATTATAATTTTATTTACTCGAATTCGTGTACTGAATACTCAATGACGTTCGACGTCCAACCATTTTAAAAACCACTTTATCTAAAAATTCTATTAAAAAAAAAAAAAAAATCGTCTACTTTATGACGTCAAATATGACATACTTTTCCCCTTCGAAAACAATTAAAATGGTGCCTCAAAGAGTCCTAAATAAAACTCAATTAATTTTTTCATTGTTTATATATTTTTAGTTGTTTACCAGCTGACCAAACATCTTCATGAAATCGAACTTTCCCACCTACGATTGAATTTCAATGGCTGTGATTGACTTCTCCACAACCATGCATCACATTAAATGTTGGTTCGTTCTATTTTCTTTCTTACAAAGTTCGATCGCGTGTTATCAAGGATCTTCATCTTCCGGCGGTAATTTAATTCTCTCCCCCCCCCCCCAACTGTTTTTCTAATAATTTTAATTAATCTTATTTTAATTAGTGACGTCACCATTAGGTGATATTCAAATTATTAAGGGCGACACATTGACGATCAATTGCACCATTAATAAGAATTACAAAGGAACTTTATCGTCCGAGGATATTCGTTGGAGTTTCAACAACAGCGTAACCATCGGCGAGGACCGCGTGACGGTACTCGATGAACGAACCGCGCAATTAAATATCGAAAAAATGAATTTGAGCGACCGAGGGTCGTACGCGTGTTATTTATCGTTTAAGGGTGCTATCAATGCCTCTTTATGTAATAATCACGTCACAGTCGCAGGTGCAATTGCTCATTTTTTTCCCACTATACAATTGTACACGAATACTTATTATTTTTTTTTTTTTTGAATTGTACAGGGCGTCTGCAAAAGCCACTTTTGAAGGATTTTAATTGCGTTTCTAAAGCTTTAGAGGAAATGTCGTGCACTTGGAAGACGCAATACACCGGAGTGAACAATACGTGGGAGCTTCAATTTATGTACAACAACGGATTTACCGAGTGTACCAAATATCTCCTCGACAATTCGAACGGCGAAAAGTACGGGTGTTACTTCTCGAGCGACGGAGGGACAGTATACCCCAAGGGAACTAAAAAATTTATTTTTAAATTAAATGGCAAAAATAACGTCAGCGAAACGGCTTTGAGCATTTCGATGGATCATTATTCACGAGGTGAGTTTAAAAATTTAATATTTATTTTGATCATTTTTTTTTAAAAAAAAAAAAAAATTTTATTGTTTAAAGTGATCGCTTCAATTCCTAAGAATGTCGTAGTGTATAATAGCAGTGCCAACGAATTGAAAGTGGGATGGGATGAAAATTTGGAGTTCAATAATGTTTACAAAATTCCTCTAGTCTATCGAGTGTGGTACAAGTCGAAATGGGATCAAAACTGGACGGTACGCAAATTATTAATATCATTTTTATTATTATAATAAAATATAATTTTTTTGTTTTTTAAATGTTAAGTTTGTGGACGTAAGCAACGATACCAAGTGCTTTTTGAAGGACCTTATTCCCTTCGCCGAGTATTCGGTGGTTGTTCGATGCAGAGTTCAATCGGCGGTCGATGCGTTCGAATGGTGGAGTCAAAGTGTAAACATTACGCAGAGAGTGCGCGCCACGGGTAAATCCCCGCCTTGTATTTTTGTTATTAAAAGTGAATTATTAACGTAAACATTTTTTTTTTTTTAGCTCCCACTGCAATCGCTCAAATGTCTTCCAGTGTGTTCGATGACGTCAACGCCGATATGAGTCGTCGAAATATTACCATATTTTGGAAGGTAAAATTATTTAATAATCCTATTTAATTGGTATTTTTTTTTTTTTAAATTAAAAAACCGTTGTTTAGCCTGTTCAACCTTGGGAATTTAACGGACCGAATTTTCGCTACGTTATTCACGTGTATTCGAAAAACGACACGGAACTGGCAAACCTGACGCAGGTTCTTCTGGAGCAAACTTTTTCGGCGGAACAAAATGTTTCGGCAAAGCAAAATTTTTCGGCGACTTTCAATCATTTAAAACACAGCCAGTCCTACGTATTCACCGTCAGAGCCGCCAACGACGAGGGAGAAGCGGAGAATGCCGCTGAAATATACGTCGCCAAAACGGAAGACAGTTAGTACCAATTATTAGAATTTGAAATAAAGAATGGTAACTTTAATTAATTAATTCTTCAATTTAGAATTGGCCGACGTAAATGTGTTTCGAGTAATTTCGTTCGAAAACGGAACTTACGAAGTGTCTTGGAACGCCACCGACAATGTCACCGTCGAAGGATACGTCATACTGTATTGCAAATCCAAGCCCAATCGACCGGATGTATGCGAACAAGCCCCCGAATGGACTGAAGTCGGTCCCAAAGTCCGAAAAATTAACGTCACCCTTTCCAGCAAGGATTTCAACTACGGATTCGCGGTTTCCGCTAAAGGACCTAACTCCAGCAGCGGAGTTGTATGGGCCAAATGCACGACGCATTACAGCGGAGGCAATTATTTTTTTTTTTGCTTTAAATTAATTTAAAAAAAAAAAAAAATTAATTAATGTAATAAATAATAAAAAAATAGGGGTGAGGAAGATCAAAATGAAACCTTTGACAGTGGAGAGCGCCACACAACTGACAGTGAGCTGGGAAATCGATTGCACCGAACAATACGGAATAATCGACGGCTTCCAAGTCGCTTACTGCGTTTATAATTACACTAAAGACGGGAAATGTAGCGACGGTACAAAAATTTAAAACTGTTTTTTTTAAAAAAAAAAAAAATAATAGGGTAATAAAAAAAAAAATAATTTATTTATTTTTTAGATGAACTTCAATATCGAACGACGTATGATAATCACGCTACGTTCATCATTTTGGACAATTTAAAGCCAAACACAAAGTACAGAGTCATGGTCACAGCCAAGCTCAACCACAACCAAATCGGGGAACCGGGAGATTATCAAGAGGCTAGAACCAAAGAAGCGGCCCCGGAAAATCCGCCCAACGATTTCAAAGTCGTAAACATCACCGACAACGCAATTACGGTGGAATGGAGCAGACTGGAAACGAGCAACGGAGCCATCAGACATTACGAGATCGAATGCGAAGGGAATAGAAGACCGAGAAAATGCGGACGCATCGACGTCTCACCTGAAAATTCACCCTCTCAATTTACCAGCGTTGTCGATCATTTACAAAGTTACCATAATTATTCCCTAAAAATTAAAGCTTGCGTCGGAGATGAACCCAAACTTTGCTCCAACTTTTCAAATCCGATCAACGTTACCACGTTGGTGGGAGGTTAGTTAATTCTCTTTAAACTTCTTTATTATTAATTAATCATACATTTTTTAAAAAAAAAAAAATCAATAGTTCCGAATAAACCTGAAATACTCTACGTCAGAATCGACGATAAGAAAGCAGTCGTCCAATGGAAAGCTCCGCAATTTCGTAACGGAGTAATCGATTATTATTACTTAACCGTGGCGTCGTCTCCGAAAGGAATAAACGACAACAGCGAAACGTATTATCACCGATTTAAAGTAGCAAACAATACGACCGAGGTACCCATCAATTGCAGTTCGAAAACCAACTACTTGTTCTCGGTACAAGCGGTCAACATTTTGAACGGGCGCGAATTGATTGGAAACAGCAGTTTGAAGCACCAATCGGACGGATGTATTAACGGTTAGTCTTTTTTATAGACTACTTATTAATGTACCCGGTACTTAATAAATTTTTTCCTTACACACAAAAGATGGCTTATCTACCCTTGAAGTGAGTTTGATCGCCGGCAGTACCATTGTCGCGGCGTTCTTGATCACCATTGGATGCTTTTACTTAATCCAATAGTAAGTTTAATTAATAAATTTAATTATTTCAACGCACCTAATTTGTTTTTGTTGATTAAATTAGTGTGAAGATTTGGAAGAAAAAATGGAGCCATCCGATAGTCTCCTTTCCACGAAGAATCGAAGTATTTAATTTTTCATAATCCGATTAAAAAATTAATTTCTAGTAAAATCCTTATTTTTATTATTTTTTTTTAAAAAAAATTAGGAAATTATGGGAAGCTACAATTCCAAAATGAACGGAAATTTCTCCTCAAATGACAATTATAAACCTCCGAACTCGATCGTAAGTTCACCCGAAGAAGGTCGCTGCTCGGCCTCTTCTCAAATGTCAACCGAAACGACGATGTCCATGATCTCAGAAGCCGATGACGTACGTGTGCTCATAACTATTAATAATTAAAATAAATTTAAAAATTAATATTTTTTTTTTTTGGGGGAAATTAAGATTTTGGATTTAAAAGATACGACGACGGAAGAGCAACGTTACGCGTTTCAAACCCAACGATCGAAGGATTCGGGTCACGATAGCGATTCGGTCTCTTCTCGAGATTCCGTGTTCATCACGGAAGCAGCGGTGGAGGATCCCGAGTTAACGAACGAAGATCACAATGTGGAAACGTATCATATACCCCACCTTACGAAAAAACCAGACATCGAGCTGAGTTTAAACCCGAGAATACTGTTAAATTCGGAAGACACTTTTCCCGCGACCAACTACAGTCAAGTTGGTCTGGCTCAACCTTCCAATAATAATTACGTCGCCGTGAATAACGTCATGACTAAAGCGCCGAGTAGTGAGGTGCACGCTGGATATTCCAGAGTGGGACAAATAGTTCCGCCCAACCAGCCTAACGGAGAGGTTTCACCCGACCAAACTAATGAAACGGTTCCCATCAACGGTACCACCGCTCAACCGAGTGAGACGCTTACTTCGAACGCGATGAACCGGCCAGCCGTGGGTTACGTGATGGCTGCCAGTTTACAAAGCGGTAATGATCCCAAAAGGGACGTGAATGAAAACTTGTTCGTAAACGGGCGGGTGAATGCCCGAAATAACGCGTACCTGGATAGTCGTCAATTCGAGTCAACGAGTCCTCAGCGGGGCAAAGGTTATGTCTCGGTGGATATTCGACCAATCGCGATAGCTAGATAGTTGAATGTTTTTTTTTTTTTTTTGTGTGAAACATATCGCATATGTGGAAAGTATTCATTACATTACAAATTAATATTTTTGCGTTCTAGTTGAAACTTATGAAAATTTATTAAAAAAAAAAGTTTGAGAATTTGTAATGTAATGAATAATTTTCGGACGTGCTATATTACAATGCATGTACTCATCGTTGTTATTGTTAATGTAAATAATGCTCAAAATGAAATTCAACCTCATTCTAATATTTTTTTTTTAAATACAGTAATTATATACAGTAAAATAAACAAAGTGCGTATGGAAAACTGTGGGTGACATGAAAAACAAAAAAAAAAATGTGATATATTTTTGGAAATCGGGATTTATACACAACATGGATAGTGCAAAATGTTGAATATAAACTGGAACTAAATTAATGATTAAGGGGTTTGAACTCAATCAGGTCCCAAGTCAGGTACCGCAAAACTACGCTCTGTATCTTCAAAATTCCGTCCTATACTAAAAGTGTGCTCTCTCGTCACTTCACCCATTTTAAATGATAATTAAAAGATGGCGTAAAATTGCAACAAAAAAAAAAAAATGTGAGAATATATTTCTAACAGCCTTTTCGTTTTAAAAGTGAATTACGGTAATTGCAAAGTGTGAGGATGTATTTTATATCATTATAATAATATTATAACATATTACCTGGTATATATTAATATTTTTTTTTTTTACTTTTTTTTTTTTTTTTTTTGGTTTTTACAAAATCTAATGACAAATTTTTAAAAATGTAGGCTACTTTTCAAAGCGATTGTTATCCTGGATATTTTAAAATATTCGTCAGTAAATGTATTTTTGTACGTAATATTGACAAATTGTATTGATAAAAAAAATATATATATTATATATTTTATTGCTTATTCTGCGTATTGGTAAAGTAATGTTGTCAAAAATTGATAAACGTTTCCGAATTATTTGACTAAGGATAAATTCAATTCCATATATTTTTTGTTTGAAACAAAAATTGGTTGATCGAAAACGCACGAGCATAATAATAATTATTATTAGATTTTTTTCACCTTCGATTTTATCATTAAAATTTGCTTCTAAATAATTATTACGGAGTTTTGTTTAAAATCTTATTGTAATTAAGAAATATATTTATTTTTAAATTGGACAGGTATAGAAATTACGAGTCCCCCAAATTTTAGTTTACATCTTCCGCGTTTTTTGAATAATAATAAAAAAATAGGAAGTCATTAAAATACAAGCACCTTATGCGAAAAATTTTATGATTGACATAAAAGTTTTAATTAGTTCCTGTAATTAAATCAAGAATTTCCATGTTAGTCCGAAATATAGAATTATTATTTTAAATTTAAGTTGCGTGTTTGTATTTAAACTCTTAAAGATCGAATAAAAAAAATTTCTATAACAATAAAATATAAACTTTTCAATACTAATTTTCTAAAACGATTTTTCGAGAGAAACTTTAGCAATTTAGCCGCACTGAGTCCGGAAATGAATCTAACATCCGCAACGGGGATTTACAAGATAAAGTAAATAATTTTATAGGCAATATTTTTTAATCTACAAAATGTGAAAACGCATAAAAAAAATGACTATAATAAAAATTTACAGTATAAATAGCAAGAAAACGAACAAGAAAAACAATAGCAAATTGTTCTTGTCATGGCATTACCAAGCATACCCATAGGGCAATATCTCGACCAGGTAGGACCTATTATCCAACAGAATATTCCTTCCACCCAATGCCTCACCACCGAATTAGATATTTCAAACAACTTCCGTAATTTTACCTGCAATAATACTGTCGATCCAAAACTAGGTAAGCAATTTTTTTTTTACTATAAAATTATACTCGTACAAACTGTCCCAAAAATAATTCTGACCATTTTTCTAGTGAACGTCTATCTCGCCTGCATCTCGTTATTAATAACCAAAGATGTGAACACGATTAATTTAAGTATGACAATTGAATTTTCAATTTAAACAATTTGCGTATAAACTGTTAAAAAATATTATTGTAAGGTGTTGATTGCCCAAACTTGGATATAAACAACGTCAGCTCAGGTAAATATATCAGAACAATGTATTTCTGTATAATACTTTTAATTGACTTTTCTTTCGCAGTGTTTTCGAATTGCGAATGGTGTCGAGGCGAATACGGTTGCTTCCAGGTGGGAGGCCCCTTCATCTCCATTCCGCACCCCGTCAGTCTGCCTCCTCAACCGGTACCCTGCATCGATTTAAAACTTCAACTCTACACTCGATTGAATAAAATAACACCATTCGTAAATACTTTTTTACCGGTATATATTTTTTAAATAATATTAAATTATTATTTTATTTTTTTGAAAGGATTTTGTCGCTGATAACGTAGACCAAATACACCTTTCAAATTTTAACAGTTCAGAAAATTCGATGTTTCTTATCGGTGGATTCCAAAATGGAGATTTTCATGGATATGATAGGGTAATTAACTAATACTCCGTAGTATCTTTATTTACGAAATGTAAATCCATAATTTATTGTAATGTCAGGATTGGATCAATAGTATTTTAAACGGTACAAATACCAACGTATTTATCGTCAATTGGGTCAAAGGTTCGGGAAACCTCTACGCGGTGGCTACTGCCAACACACGTCTTGTAGGATCAATGCTGGCGTATTTCGTCAATTTATTAAACGTTAGTTAATATTTTTTTTTTCTTTTAAATTTGCTTAAAATTTGTTTAAAAATTTGGTAGGAAAAAACTAATTACTCTCCATCGAAAGTCCATTTAGTCGGACACAGCTTGGGAGCCCAAACTGCCGGATATGCGGGCGAGAAAATCAAAAATTTAGGAAGAATCTCAGGTTTAAAAACACTATAGAACTAAAAATCCTACTCATAATTAACTTATTAAAACATTTCAACAGGTTTGGACCCTGCCGGACCCTACTTTCATTTTACGGATGAAAGGGTGCGATTGGACCCAACAGACGCCGATTTTGTCGATGTCATCCACTCGAACGCAGGAGGTAATTTTATTACATTTCCCAATAATTGTAAAAAAATAAATTAAGCACTTTTCAACTTCGAATTTTTAGTATTAGGAATAATTGAGAATGTAGGCGATTTGGATTTTCGACCCAACGGAGGAACCGAGCAAAACGGTTGCGATGTGTTCAGCCGACTGACGGACCCGCTAATAATCGATGTCGTTGGTTGCGAGCACACGAAATGCCTCTATTTCTTCATGAATTCCATGCCTCGTTCAAACCCGAATTACAATTGCACGTTTAATGCGCACGTGTGCTCGAGCTACGTAGATTATTTAAGCGGACAATGCAAAAGTTGCGACCCCAACGGTTCGAAATGCGCTCGAATGGGATATTTTGCCAAAGATTACGTGTTGGCGGGGAACCCCACACCGGTTAATCAGTCCTTCTATTTAACAACAACCGACCAATCTCCTTATTGCGTAGATCATACTCCATAGTCTATGACTCTGATACAGTATAATAATTATTGGATAATCAAAATTCAATACGAACCGCAATATTTTTTTCTTCTTCTAGAATTTATTAGTCATTAATGTTATTATTTCCCCATTATAAAAATTGTATTTTTAGCAGTGACTTCAAAATTTGTTTATTCCAGTTCTAACTAAAGTGGAATCAACAAACTTTTGAGACCAAATTCTAATTCTGTACGTTTATTTGAGAGGTAAATAAAATTTATTTTTTGGGCATTTTAATTTGGTAAAAAAAAAATTAATTATTTGTCGGTCGGAAATCGCAATTGTTGGGACTATAAAGACGCGAACATGTGGCTGACTTGTCATCGCATTCAGAACGTGCCATCATTTTTGATGTATTTTGAACGAACGGAAGTTGTATAGGCGCCTCAACTTGTCACCGATGATAATGATAGTCATTCAAATTCACTAGTATAAATAGTATACCCTCAACATAAGAATTTACATAAACTTTGAAACCTTGGCCTTCAATTTTTTAGATTTAAAATCCAAACTATATAAAAAAAATGAAATTCGCATTGAGTTTGTTATTCTTATGCGCGCTGACTTTTACCGTTTATGCCGTAAGTACAGTAATTAAATATTTTTTAAATATGTACACTGTATATCTAAATAGTTTTTAATTTTCAGGAAGAAGTGGAGAATGAGAACGAGGAGATAGATCCTGAAAATGAAACTACGGATGACGACGTGGTAGAGACGGAAGAAGAAGAACAAGTGCCGAGCTCTTTGGCCGATTTAATTTTAATCGCCGAGAGACATCGAAGATGCGCCGGAGGAAGACGAACCACCGCCAGAACCAGCACAGTCGGCGGTATCCAGATTTAAATGCGATGCACTATTAAAATCCTGTAGCACCCAGTTAAAACAGCAAATAAAAATTTAAAGCAAAACATTCTCGTACTCTTAAAAAAAAATTGTCGCAAGTTCGGCGCCAATTTTGGTCTTTATCGTATTCATTTTTTTCAAAAAAGTGTGCGCATTCTTCATGGTTGTGACATGAACCACCCAAGTTCGAATCCAGGTCGCAGAACCCTTTTTTTTTTCTTTTATGCAAAATACAGTTAAGATTTATCTTAAATCTATAAAACTGGTTTAGCATAAAAACTTGAAATAAATAATTTCAAAGGTGACTCGCGCCTAATTTTAAATAAACAATGCGGACTCCGTAATAAACAAAAAAAGAAAAATATCAACAAACTGCTGCCTACTGTACATTGTACCACATGCCCCGCACTTACTGTACAATACATTGAGGCCCACACAAAAAGAAAACATAATTATAATTATAGCATTGTATAGCAACCAGCCTACTATTATTCAGGTTAATTAATTTTTGCTTAACAATATCCAGCTACTCAGTATTGATTTTTGAAAAATGAAAGTGATTTTTGTTGTGGTATTCATACAGTAAGTTGCCTCCTTGCATGCCTCAATAAAATTGAATTTAACCAGCATTTGAATCAAAACTTATTACAAACAAACTTGAAATATTTTCTAGGACAATAATAATAATTATCATTACGTACTACGCTGCTATTCAATTTATTGTTACGGAATTATTATTACAGTATTTTGAATTTTCGTGCGTGTTTGTATTTAAACTCTTAAAGATCGAATAAATAAAATTTCGATAACAACAAAATATAAACTTTTCATTCATATTTCTACAACGTTTTTTTTTTTTTTTCGAGAGAAACCTTAGCAATTTAGCGCAAGGCCTGGGAATGAATATAACATCTGCCCCGGGAATTTACAAGATAAGGCAAATAATTTTATAGGGTAATATTTTTTAATCTACAAAATGCCTATAAATCCACATGTCATTTAACACTTCACGTAATAAACTATACAGTATACTATTATTAAATAACCTTAACCGATGCAAGAAAAACAATAGCACATTGCTTAATTCTCAGAAGCGAACGACATTACGCAACAATACGAGTTATATAATTGAAAATCTCGTTATTGTTGGTGGCGAAACGACCAAAAAGCGCTTTATAATATGTTATTATTGTAACATGACACGCTGTGTTTTTTTGCAACTTGACGATTATCCTGCATTTTATTTAATTTATAATAACCCAAACGCCAATTTTGCTTTCGAAGCTGTTTTTAATCATTAAAAAAAAACTAACTCATCAATTCTCAATCTTATTCTCTGCTAAATTAAGATATAAATATAACCCACCCCAGCTGAAAATGCTTTTAAATGACTGCTCAAATATAACCTTTCCCTTGTTTTGTTTATGGTCAAATTTTGTCATGTCTTTGCCAAGCATACCCTTAGTGCCATATCTCGACCAGGCAGGGCATATTCTCCAACAGAATATTCCTTCCACTCAATGCCTCACCACCCAACTAGATATTTCAAACAACTTCCTTACTTTTACCTGCAAAAATAACGTCGATCCAATACTAGGTAAGCAATATTTTTTACTATTAAAATTATACTCGTACAGGCTGTCTCAAAATAATTCTAACCATTTTTACGAACACCGTTTTTTTAAAATTTTCTAGTGAACCTCTATCTCGCCTGCATCTCGTTATTAATAACCAAAGATCTGAACACAATTAATATAAGTATGACAATTAAATTTTCAGTATACAATTTACGTATACACTGTTAAAAAAACATTTATTGTAAGGTATTGATTGCCCAAACTTGGACATAAACCACGTCAGCTCACGTAAATATTAAATTAATTCCCTATCGTGACAATGTATTTCTGTACATACAGTACTTTTAATTAACTTTTCTTCCCTAGTGCTTTCGAATTGCGAATGGTGTCGGGGCAAATACGGTTGCTTCCAGGTGGGAGGCCCCTTCATCTCCATCCCCCACCCCATCAGTCTGGCTCCTCAACCGGTACCCTGCATCGATTTAAAACTTCAACTCTACACTCGATTGAATAAAATAATACCATTCGTAAATACTTTTTTACCGGTATATATTTTTTAAATAATATTAAATTATTATTTTATTTTTTTGAAAGGATTTTGTCGCTGATAACGTAGACCAAATACAGCTTTCGAATTTTAACCCTTCAGAAAATTCGATGTTTCTAATCGGTGGATTCCAAAATGGAGATTTTAATGGATATGATAGGGTAATTAATTAATATTATTCTTTACGAATTGTAAATCCATAACCATTGGTTGCAATGTCAGGATTGGATTAATAGCATCTTAAACGGTACAAATACCAACGTATTTATCGTCAATTGGGCCAAAGGTTCTGGAAACACGTACGAGGTGGTCGTAGCCAACACACGTCTAGTAGGATCCATGCTAGCATATTTCGTCAATTTATTAAACGTTAGTTGTTGTTTTTTTCTCCGTTTTCTTAAAATTTTTGCTTGAAAATTTAACGCGTAAAATTTCGTAGGAAAAAACCAATTACTCTCCATCGAAAGTCCATATAATCGGACACAGCGCCGGGGCCCAAATTGCCGGATATGCGGGCGAGAAAATCAAAAATTTAGGAAGAATCACAGGTTTAAAAACACTATAGTACTAAAAATCTAACTCATAATTAACTTATTAAAACATTTCAACAGGTTTGGACCCTGCCGGACCCTACTTTCATTTTACGGATGTAAGGGTGCGATTGGACCGAACAGACGCTGAATTTGTAGATATCATCCACACGAACTCAGGAGGTGATTTTATTACATTTAACTAATTATTGTAAAAAAAAAAAAAAAACAATAATAAATCAAGCGCATTTCAATTTTTAGTGTTTGGAATAATTGAAGACACAGGCGATTTGGATTTTCGACCAAACGGAGGAACCGAGCAAAACGGCTGCGATTTGTACAGTCGATTAACGGACCCAGTTCTGCTCAGTGCCGGAGGTTGCGAGCACGCGAAATGCCTCTACTTCTTCATGGATTCCATGCCGCGCTCAAACCCCAATTACAATTGCACGTTTAATGCGCACGTGTGCTCGAGCTACGTAGATTATTTAAGCGGACAATGCAAAAGTTGCGACCCCAACGGTTCGAAATGCGCTCGAATGGGATATTTTGCCAAAGATTACGTGTTGGCGGGGAACCCCACACCGGTTAATGAGTCCTTCTATTTAACAACAACCGACAAATCTCCTTATTGCGTAGATCATACTCCATAATTTATATGATAAAGTATAATTTAGTTATCAAACTTTAATATGAACCGCAATATTGTAATGTATTTTTAGCAGTGACTTCAAAGTTTGTTGATTCCAGTTCCACCTAGAGACCCTGAGACCAATTCTAATTCTGCTTGCTTATTTGAGAGGCGAATACACGTTTTCGACAGCAAATCCACACTGGTAAAAGAGAAAGTTGTTTACCTAAACACTGCGTTGTGCCCAACCAAAGTCACAGCCACAGAGAGTTGTGACTCACAAAAAAACAAAGTAAAAAATTCAAAAATAGCTCCACATGTTATACCCTCGAGTTAACAACGCTTTGCTGTTACAGTATTTTAATCGTTATTTTTTTTTTCTATTAAAAAAAAAAGCTATTTGCGGTTCATATTAATGTAATTTAATCGGCCCACCTACCGGTAGGAATAAAAACTCGCCAATTGGAAGCCAAAATTTGGCACATGTAGTATCGTGTTATTTTATTCTAGTAAATAAAATTTATTTTTTGCGCATTAATGATTTGTTTAATTATTTAATTAACCTTACGCTTTACAACAAGCCACAGCAAGGACGCAATGAATATTTTCATGCGAAATTTTATAATTAATTTTTTTTTTTGATCATATTCCAGGTACAAAAATGCTTTCAAAAATATTTCAAGTTTAACTTTTTAGTTTGATAAAAAAAAAATTAATTATTTGTCGATCGGAAATCTCTCGATTGTTTGAGTATAAAGACGCGAGCATGTGGCTGACTTGTCATCGCATTCAGAACGTGCCATCATTTTTGATGTACTGTATTTTGAACGAACGGAAGTTGTAGCCTATAGGCGCCTCAACTTGTCACCGATGATAATGATAGCCATTCAAATTCTCTAGTATAAATAGTATAACCCTCAACGCAAGAGAATTTATATAAACTTTGAAACCTTAACCTTCAATTTTTTTAGATTTAAAATCCAAACTATATTTTAAAAAAAATGAAATTCGCATTGAGTTTGTTATTCTTATGCGCGCTGACTTTTACCGTTTATGCCGTAAGTATTACAGAAATTAAATATTTTTTAAATAAGTATAATTTCTAAATAGTAATTAATTTTCAGGAAGAAGTGGAGGACGAGAACGAGGAGATAGATCCTGAAAACGAGACTACTGATGACGGGGTGGTAGAGACGGCGGAAGAAGAACAAGTGCCGAGCTCTTTGGCCGATTTAATTTTAATCGCCGAGAGACATCGAAGATGCGCCGGAGGAAGACGAACCACCGCCAGAACCAGCACAGTCGGCGGCATCCAGATTTAAATGCGATGCACTATTAAAATCTTGTAGCACGCAGTTAAAACAGCAAATAAAAATTTAAAGCAAAACATTCTCATACTCTTAAAAAAAAAAAATGTCGCAAACTCGGCGCCAATTTTGGTCTTCATGCAAATTGCAAGCTTCAAATCAAATCGTTTAAATTTTAAACATAAAAGAGAGCTTGCGGTTATTAAGCTTTTTTTTTTTGCCTGGTTATCTTATTCTTATGACGTCATTACAATTATTATCAGGTCTGATTATTATTACAGAGTATAAGTTAAGAAAATAAAAAGCATTCGCCCCCAGGTGGACTCGAACCACCAACCTTTCGGTTAACAGCCGAACGCGCTAACCAATTGCGCCACGGAGGCTCACGCTGGCCCAAACGCTAAGCACCGTTTACTCGGAAAAAATTATAGGGCTATTTGCTTATTCTTTTCAGCCACCTCATTATTTTGCAGTTTTGTTTATACACTCCTATCATACGCCTGAATGCCATAATTAGTTAATTACACGCAGCCTCCATATATTGATTTTGGGTACCCGCATCTGCTTCTCGTTGTAGTCTTCATTGTACCACATGTGCCGCCCTTACAATACATTGTGGCCCACACAGAAAGAAAACATAATTATAATTTATATAGCATGTATAGCAACCAGCCTAATATTCAGGTTAATTCATTTATTTTTACTTAACCAGCCATTGATATTTGAAAAATGAAGCTGATTTTTATTGGGGTATCCATAAGTTGCCTCCTTGCATGCCTCAATAAAATTGAATTTAACCAGCATTTGAATCAAAACTTTTGGACTACCGCTACTTACTAAATAAAGCACATTTTATCCCCAAAAATTACTCTCAAAAAAAAAAAAAAAAAAATTTCATCTCCTCGCCAACGAGAATACTATTATAAAAAAATATATATATCCACATTTCACATCGTCAGCGAGACTTTCTAGTTTTATGAATAATTAAAATCTTATAAAACAATGACATTTAAAAATATTAAATAAAAATTAAAACAAAAAATGTGGAACGCTTCACGATTTTGCGTGTCATCCTTGCGCAGGGGCCATGCTAATCTTCTCTGTATCGTTCCAATTTTATTAGAAGCGTGGCCGAAGCCAACGCAAAACTATACTCAACACCCTCGCCTTATATATCCACCTCACGCAATCGATCACTCGTCTACCGTTCCTTAACTAACAGATCTACCCAACCCCTCCACCGATTTCTATTCTGATTTTTACTACTTATTTAAAACAAAATGTTACGAATTATCGGATACGCAAAGTAATGATTAAATTAAAAACAAAAATTGAGATCATCCAGTTTTAAACATAATGGAGAAAGCAATACCATCTCAAGCTCACACATAATAATTGTAATACGTACTCGCAAGTTCGCGATTCGCCACGACGTCGTGTGGGACCGCGGTTAACATATTCATAAAATTAAAACAACGTACCCAACCTTTCTCACACGACTTTTTGAATTTAATTTATAAAATTAGGCCTACCTGTCATTCCCAGTTCAATCACCCATAAATTAATCCCCTGCAGACATTATGCGTGTGGTAGGGTGAGTTAGCCGGTGTCTTTAACGCGATATAATTCATTGACAGCTATCAGCTTCCATCATAAATCGTCAATAACTACACATAAAGGCATTTTAAAATTATTAATCTCGCACTGTTGACACGCATAAAGTTCACCAACTTGTTAAAAATTAATTGCGCGCTTCGTCTTTAATTATTATTATTATGATCAATCACCGCTTTGCGGTTTTGCGTTTCGCGGCACGGAATAGCGATCAGCTGTGCGTCGTTTTTCCGCATTATTTCAAGCACGAAGAAGTTGGAGAAAGCCGTTTCAATTTATGAGTCTGGATTCGCGGTAAAGTATGATTAATTTATCAATAATTTTAGCTTGGATTACATTATTTTAACAATCATTTTTTATAGTTGTAAAGATGAGTAAACGCATATTAACTCTCCTTCGCTGGAAGCCGAATCATTTGCAGCTGATGAACAGATCATGCCGCACGATCTCCTATTCAGTTCAAAATTTTTATAAAAGCAAGTACAGCATCGATCAAATCTATCCCAACAGCAGCCTGAATATCGCTAAACCCCCGCAGGTAATTATATAATTTCAAAATAAGGTAGACGTCCGAATAAATATACCGCAATTTATTTTCAAGATGCCTCAAATAGAAAACGCAAAGTTCTCAGGATTCATCCCGATGGGTAAGTTTCTAACCTTAGATACGAATTCAACGCTTAATCAACCGCTTTGAATTAGATAAATTGACAGTGACATACAGTCCGAGTGACGAAGACGTACGAAAAGGTTTGGGAGCTAATGATTAATGAAAAAGATTAAACATTCCAAACTAATTTTTTTTACTACATTTTCAGTGCCGACCAAAGTTGACATGAGATTCCACGTGAACAGCGCGGATTGGATACCAGAAATATTGAAACCGCGATTAATAGAAACGGTTTGTTCATTAGGTTTGACCTTGGGTAATTTTTATGTTTTAATAAATGCATGTTCATTAGTTTAAGAATCTGGTTAATAAAGAAGGATGGTTGCTGCTGAAATCGGACAGAACGAGTAGCCAAATATACAACGTGGCCGACGCTTTGGATAAACTACGTTTCATGATCAGGGCGGTTGAAGATGGAGAGACAACCAAACTGCCGACGCCGCATGAATTCACTATCAAAGAGAAACAGTGAGAATATTATTTAACCCGCATTTGGAAGGAATTTACAAATATGGTTTTTGTCGTTTGCAGACACGAGCGAGCCGCCAGAGAAAGATTGCGCGTGAAAAAGAGTCAATCCGATGCGAAACAAGGCTGAGGAGCGACCCATTTAGAAGCGAAAAGTTGTAATGTTTAATACTATTTAGATTGGGATTGAAAATAAATGAAAAGTTTTGCCAATTCTACGTTTTTATTCGTTATCGTTCTTCTAATTCAGGCATTAACCGAGGCGATATTTTAAGACCGTTACCGTTAACGAAATATGTTTTCACGTTTGAAGTGAATTCATAAAGCGCCGCGTTAGTAATTTTCATTACGAAGATTTCTTTCTCGAGTTTACTAGCGAGTTGTTTATTACCGGTATTAATAGTGGGGGACAAATTTAAGGAGTGCTTATCTCAGCTTCAAGCGTAGCCGTGGTCGTATAGTGGTTAGTACTTTGCGTTGTGGCCGCAACAACCCAGGTTCGAATCCTGGTCACGGCACTTTTTTTTTATTGCTTAAATTTTTTTTGTTTACAGTACTGGACAAGCTTTCACAGGCAAGCTGTGATGTGGTAGTTATTTTAACGCTGCCTTTCGAAAGTAGAAAAAGAATGCAAAATAATATTTGGTACTAATACTGTATAGTAATTCAATAATTTTGAACTGTTCTTATTCATAAAAAAAAAAAAGATTCGCCCCCAGGTGGACTCGAACCACCAACCTTTCGGTTAACAGCCGAACGCGCTAACCAGTTGCGCCACGGAGGCTGACGAAAGAAAATTCAATCAACAAGTTTCAAAATAATTTCTTTTTAGGACCGATTGCTTTACGGAAAGTGGAAAGAAATTGCTTAAAATTATTTGGACTATTTGAGGGTCTCGGAGTAGCGAGGGTCGGACTACAGAGATTTTACTGTACAATTATGTAATGGCAAATTAAATAAAAAAAACAAGATTTTTTTTTTATCAATTTTGGGAACAACAGTCTGTCCCTCCCAAAGCAAATAAAATTTACTGTGGTATTATCTTTAGGGAAAATGTAAGTAGAAAATATTTAAAATTAAAAAAAAAAAAAACTGATTTTAACTATTAATTTTTATAAATAATTTTTTTTCAAATTTTAAAGACATGTTTGCAGCATTTTGGTAAAAAAAAAAATGCACCATCCATAAAAAAATTGTAACATTTATTTGAAATTAATAAAAATATAGAAATATTAATAATGGCTTGATTGTGAAAGTGCAATCAGAGGCAGATATCAAGCCGATCTATATCACTTTCGATGGCACGTGTATGCTTTAAAAATTATAGCTACTGTAAAATGCAAGTTGTGCAAAGACACGTTTCGATCAAACCATATACATTTTCGCAAAAACTTTTTTGAAAATTAATAAAAACAATTTTTTTTAATATGCCCAATAAACAAAAGCACATTTTGAAGAAAAGCTGCGCAGCAATAAAAATGTGAAATTGCACTCAAAAACTAAAGTATATAAACTGGGCTCAAAAGCAAAGGTAGATCACACTCATCTTCCAAATATTATTTCGACTATCAGTTTGATTTAAATCTGAATTTGAAAACAGTTGAGAATTAATATTTCAAAAATGAAAGCTTTCTTAGTTGTAGCTAGTTTTGTAGTTTTAGTCGTAGCAATGATTGAGGCCGACAGTCAGGCGGTAGGAGCAGGGAAGGGTGAGGGGGAGGATGAGGAAGAACTTGGGGGGCTTAGTTGCGAGGCGAAAAAGGGATGTTGCAAGGATGCGCTCGATTGTCCCGGATGTTGCCGTCCACCTT
>JAQGAZ010001455.1:0-29410 GCA_034692225.1 Polydesmus complanatus
AGAAATGGGGTAAAAAAGCAAGTGTGTTAAAAATTCTTTAAAAGTAGATTTTTAGATGTAAAATGACCTCAGGAACAATATTCCGTTGTCCGTTGGTCGATATTTTCTCGATTTCAAAAGTTATTTAGGTTTTATCGTTTGTGAGCTGAACTTTCACTCTGTCCCGGGGTATTTTTGAAACTTCTTGGTTGAATAACTCAAAAACTAAGAGAGCTAGAGACTTGAAAGTTGCGTTATCGTGTAGAGGAGGTCATTTTACATACCCATAAAAAATTTGAACCAAATAAAAAGTAGGGTACCGGCTTTCTCGTTGTAAATTAAATTTATACTGCGCTTGCGTAGAACGTAAAAACTAAACTAAAATATTAGTTTTACCCGCAAAGACTTATGTTAAAAATAAAAAAAAATACTCTTCAAGTTTTTAAACTTTGATGGTTAAGAAAATATTATACTTTCTACGTCTTCAAAACTTTCGCATATTTGCGTCACAAATTTCTGATAAAAGCGTCAAAAGTTTTGATTATTTTCGAGTATAAAAATACATGTTGGAGCTATGTAAACAATCGTTACCATCGAAATGTCAAACGCGGCCTGTAACTCCCAAATAGAATTATTAAAAATATACTTTTGTTTGAATAAATAACCTGTAATGTTTTCGAGCGAAATAAATCTCTTTCTATTGAAAAAATAATTTACTTTTTGAAGCCGGAAATGAAGTTTAATTTCCACCGTTTTTTTTTTTTTTTTTTATTATTCAATTTCATTTAATATTTTGTTACTGTTTTCCATGTTTGTTGACTTATTTATTTTTTTAATTATGTTTTAACCTATTCCTTTTTTCCCATTAGTTTTTGAAAATATATATTTGGAGTCATTCGCGGTTATGTAAATCCGAAGTGGAGTGACATAGGACGGAGGAGAAAAAGCGTTGGCGGAGAAACGAAACGGAAGTGGCTGCAAGCTGTGTACTTACGCTAATGCAAATGCATTAGTACAATGGAACGAGTGCACGTGAGTGGGGAAGAGAGAGAGAAAACACGCAGTGATTTTGTCTTCGGTTTAAGTCGTATTCAAATAACAAAAATGGCACCGGAAGCGCTCACCGCGTAAAAGCCATCATTTGCGCAGTTTAATCTCGGCCCAATTAACATTATTTTTATTACGATACAGGGTTGTTCAACATTCGCGTTGCATCTTTATTCCTCGACGGCGTAAAAAGTTCTTAGACCGGGTAATAAGAGTTTGTTTTCGGTTTAATATAAATGCGTCAAAATGGTTTTAAACACGCAATTAAAAATTATTGTTTGTTTACATCTTTCATTTCTTTTCTTTCAGGTTTTTATAATGTTTTGTTAATGGTGTTTGTTTTTAAATGCTGTTTATTCGTGCGGGACTGATTCGTGCAAAAAAATGCGACTTATAGGGTGCAAAAAATTGCGACTTATAGGGTGCATTGGGGCTGATTCGTGCAAAAAAATGCGACTTATAGGGTACAAAAAAAAATTGCGACTTATAGGGTGCATTGGGGCTGATTCGGACTGATGGCCCCCAGTCAGTCCGAATCAGCCCCAATCAGTCCTAATCAACCATAATAAATAAGTGGTGCTAGGTGGTCCTAAGTGGTGCTAGGTGGTGATTGGTGGTCCTAAGTGGTGATAGGTGGTGCTAGGTGGTGATAGGTGGTCCTACGTGGTCCTAGGTGGTGATAGGTGGTGCTAAGTGGTGATAGGTGGTGATAGGTGGTCCTACGTGGTCCTAGGTGGTGATAGGTGGTCCTACGTGGTCCTAGGTGGTGCTAAGTGGTGATAGGTGGTGCTAAGTGGTCCTAGGTGGTGCTACGTGATCCTAGGTGGTGCTAAGTGGTGATAGGTGGTGCTAGGTGGTCCTAAGTGGTGCTAAATTTAATGACTGCTCAATGACAGTTGGCTCCATAGCATCATTTAGTACCACTTAGGACCACCTAGGACCACTTAGTTTTTTTTAAAAAAAATTTTTTCAAAGTCAAATTCAAATAAGAGAAATATTGAGCTATCAAATGTGATGAAGTGATAGCCGAGATGCAAAGGCAGTGGTCAGGGCAAGACGATTACGAAGGTTCAAATCTCACCAATGGAAGATTTTTTTCAGAGAATTGTGGACGAGGAAGTTGAATGGAAAATCGAGGATGACGTTTACAGATTTAGGCCAATCAAGACGGAGGACCAGAAAAAGTTTAAGACCCAGGCTAAAGAAAGTGCTTAAAGACTACGATGGAGGAGACCCAAAATGATGACCAAAGACAGCGGGGAGAAGACCTAAAGAGAGAAAAAAACAAGCGGGTTTACCGAAAAAACAAGACCTGCGCAACCGGATATGCGCGAACACAATATATATGCTGTGGGTGGTATCCCCCTCTCAGGCTTCTTCTTACGGGCGGCCTCTCGGTCAGGGCCCCTCTTTCGGGCGGCCATCAATCTCCTTAGCCCCCACTCTGATCCCTTCCCCCTCTCCTCCTCACTCACTCTTCCCATCCTCTTCCTCTCAGCCGCCATCTTGTCATCTGAAGATTTTGGTTTTTATTAAGTGTTCGCGCATCCTCAGTCGGCGCAACTTCCGGTTTCTTGCTGGTTGCTATAACTTTAATTTTCCATTCCGGAAATAAATTTTGATGTCCAGCGGGATTTGAACTAGGTACTTCTGACACGCAATTCAGAGCGCCTATCCACTCAGCTACCACCAGCTCATTACTGATTCAACGTTAATTCTCCTATTTTAGGTTGACCTATTATAATTATTACAATAAAAAAATATAATATGCCATCTTTTTTTCATTACACATTCAAATTAAATATACATGTACTTTTGTTTTTGGAAAAACACCGTGCTACTGCGCCCACTCACTACCTTATCACTATTTTCTCACTGCTCAGTCAGAAAATTGCATACTTGATTGTTTAAAACTGAAGCTAAAAAACACGGAGAAAAAAAAAATAATACTACGATACATTAATAATAATAACTTGAAAACAGACTCCACGTTTTTGTCCAAATTTTGTTGAACGTGATTACTCAATTCGTTTGTCATGAACATTTTTTTTGGTTCCAGAGATTTCAGTTGTAAAAAACGTCATTTTTAACTCGCCATCCAAATAATTTTACAGGTAAAAAGCGTTACCAGAGCGTACGATTGTCCGAGTAGAGGTGAAAGGGTAGAGGCAAAAGTTGCTAAGTATCCAAAATAAATACAACACAGTAAATAAATAAAAATCACATTAGAGATATGAATTATTCCTATTATTAATAACACAAGATAATCAAAAAGCGTTGACAACTCCCTCTGGCGTCCTATAAAAAAATTGCGTCGACGTATTCTCACTTAATTATTAATTTGCATTCGGTTCATCAACACCGATCATCAGCGTTTATTGCTCCTCCGCTCTGACGTCACAACGCATTAAATTCAATTTTCTCGCTCACTTTTTTTTTTTTTTCTTCTTTTTTTATACCTCTATAGAAATAAAAATTCTAGATTCGATTAACGCTGAGCTAACATTTGCGCAGCGCTAAATGTGTGTGCGCAGGCGCGTGATTCGAAGATAATCATAAAAACAAATATTAATTCACAATTATTGTACGTCATGTTAATTAGGGAAGGAAGAGTCATTTACGACGTCATTTACTGGGTGTTAAATGTAGCGGAATTAAACGGGCGTTTACGGCGTCGTAAAAGATAGTCCTTGGTGGGTGGTGATGGCGTTTGGGTGGGCGTGGGAGAAAACCCGAAAAATACCGACGACAAACGCCAATCTCTGTAGGATTAAAACTACTGTCTGTAGGAAATGTTGTGGCCACACGATGATCTGGTTTTATTTACACCTCTGCTTTTCGATTTTGCACCAAACGATCGATTTACTTTGATAATTTAGCTAAAAAAAAAAAAAAAAAAAAAGGTTAAAATTCGGCAAAGTCAAATAAAAAAATAAAAAGCAGACAAATTAAATGGCTAATGTTATACATTATAATAAGTAATAGGCTCGTGTAAGTGTTAATCTCGATAAAGAAAGAGAGGTTTTCTCATTAAATTTTGGTTCTCTTTTTGAGAATATTCAAAAAACATTTTCAATAAACGCGATGGAAGCAAATGGACCCCAAATCCCTATCTCTCTGAGTTTTTAAGTTATTCAACCGAGAAGTTTCAAAATTTCAAAATTTTATAATTTCAATTGCTCATAACTCGCGAACCAGTGATCGGATTTGCATAAAAATTTACATGAGAATGTAAAATGACGCCCTCTACACAATGGCGCAATTTTCAAGTCTCTATCTCTCTTAGTTTTTGAGTTATTCAACCGAGAAGTTTCAAAAATACCCCGGGACGGAGTGAAAGTTCAGCTCACAAACGATAAAACCTGAATAACTTTTAAAATCGAGGAGATATCTACCAACGGACAACGGAATCGTGTTCCTGAGGTCATTTTACATCTAAAAAGTTACTTTTAAAAAAATTTCAACACACTTTGTTTTTGAGCTGGATATCTGAGATTTAAGCAAATGGGAAGGCTAAAATAAGGGAATTTCAAAATTTCAAATGCTCATAACTCGCGAACCAGTGATCGGATTTGCATAAAAATTTACATGAGAATGTAAAATGACGCCCTCTACACAATGGCGCAATTTTCAAGTCTCTATCTCTCTTAGTTTTTGAGTTATTCAACCGAGAAGTTTCAAAAATACCCCGGGACGGAGTGAAAGTTCAGCTCACAAACGATAAAACCTAAATAACTTTTGAAATCGATGAGATATCGACCAATGGACAACGGCATCGTGTCCTGAGGACATTTTTTTTCTAAAAAGTATCTCACGAGTCAATTTAAACAGTGCTTCACATTTTTCTGACATACCGTAGCCTACATATTTTTGTCGTTTTGGGTGTATAAACTGGTAAAAACGGAGTGATTTAGTTTAATTTAATTTTTACATTGATATCAAATTATTGTTAAAACCAGTTAAAAAAAAAGGTAAAAAGAAATCTCGTCAAATCTGGTAACTTGTTGATGCAACCATTAACTTTAAATCCAGATTAAGATGAAAGAATTATAAGGTGGGGAATGATTATGCATGTAGAGATCTAGGTTTATGTAAATCTCAAGTTTTATTTTACTCGATTATTTTTTAATCCTGTTTTAATTTCCTCGGTTTTATATCAAATACATGTAAATAAATTTAAATCGGTGTTTACGGAAATATCATTTGTATCGTCGTTCGTCGTCATTAAAAACTCTTCCTAAATCAAGATTTATTCGACCGAAATCTGGACTTATTAAACCAACCTTTACCAAAAAAATATTAATATTCTGTTGATTTCCAAAAATAACAATAAATCAATAACTTTAGCCCGCGCGCGCCTTATTATTTCGTCAGTAAATTTCAATTCCCAGCGTTAAATTTGCCTTTTTCCGTCACGCTCGCATATCCTTAATTGAAAAATCCTTTCGGTCATTAATAACCAACGTCACTTCCCCCTTCCCCGCTTTATTTCGTAACGCTAGACGTAGCGCTGCTCCTAACGTCACGAGTCGACAGGTGAATGAAACGCCGCGGAGCCGACAGCTGGCGATGACTGCATGAAAAGCCCTCACCCTCCACTACGCATGCGCGCTAGAATATTAATTTCCCATACTTCCGGCCTTGAAAAAGCAAGCAGGGTCGGTCGGTCGGTGGCGTCGTCGGAAAAAAAAAAATAATAGATTATTCTTGAAACGTTTCGCGCCTCAAATTACAAAACGTTTCGCGCCATCCATCAGGCGAGAGAAATTCCGCATCTGTCGCCGACGTCGTCGTTGCTATTGACGTCACTGCGCTTATTAAAACTTTGTTGAAAAAAAAAAAACGTCTTAATTAAGTGGCAGCTTAATTTAAAAAAAAAAAAATAAGGATTAAAAAAAAAAAAAAGGCAATGAGAGAGGGATTTTAGGAGCTGCGTAACCAGCGATAAGAAAAGTACCGCGGCGGCATGAAAAAAAAAATATATAATAACGCTTATCTGTTGCGAGCGGAAATTATTGATGCAAAAATTTTAGGTTGCGTAATAATTACTGCGCCGCGCAAATTTTGATTTATTTAGCGGACGGACAGGAGTGTTTCTTGTTCATTAATTAATTAATTCTAATCTGGGGAGACTTTGAATAGCTGGACATCAAACTCCCCCGGCGCCGGGACATAACGGACGATGGGGTTAATTTCGAAAACTGCGACCGGAAACGAGATTAAAGTTTGAAACACGACACTGACTATACTACTGTACAGTAGCGTAGATAGCCTACACAATGGAGTCGTGAATAATTTGTGGTTGAGGGAGTTGAGACACGCGTCGAGTCCGATGTTACTGCGTTGGTCGACAATATTATAAATAATGCCACGTAGAAAACAAAGAGAAAAATAAATAAGCAAACTTTTCCCCCCCTTAAAATTCCACAAACTTTTATATTTTAAAATTGAAAAATGAGACCTCGGGAAGTTTCAAAAAGCACAAGTTTTACCCCCCAAGTTTCGGCTTTTAAAATAAAACTTGAAAAGAAAAGTCACTTCCAAGTGAGTTTTGCTATTTTCGGGGGTCGCTAACGATGGGTCAAATATTTGCTTAAAAATTTGAATGATAAAGAAAAATTACGGTACCTTCCAAACACGATCCTGACCGTCGTTCACCTCCCTAATTTTGGCTTCCAGTCAACTAGTTTGGGAAAATTTCACTCAGTTTTAACTCAAAGTTTCAGCTGTAAATCAAGAAAAAAAAATTGAATTTAACAAAAATGTTACAAAAAATATCTCAACAATGTTTATAAAAAAAATATTATATTTAGTTTAATATTTCACAAGGAAAACACGTAATAAATGCGTATTAATTTGCATGAGATTTAAGTTAATTAATAAAATTCATAGGTATTTATTACGATGATGTTAAAAATGTACATTGCAGTCAAAATTCCTTCATCCTAATTGAATTTAACGACGATTATTACGAGCGGAAAAAATAGCGAAAGTAGATGAGAAAAGTGGATACTTCCGTCGGAAGTGATAAAAGCAGAGTCGGCGTTGGACGGGCCCACGCAATACATATCCATAGCATCGGTTATTACGTGTTTGTAAGCGCGGACGAAGGACCAAAAGTCCGTCTCGAAAGTCCATTCGCAGCTCCAAGGGTTTCCGTTCAACTCGACGGCGACCAAAGACTCGGGTAAAACGGATAAAACGTTGAGACTATTATTCCGCAAACTCAAAAAGCTCAGTCGGTTGGTCTTTTCAAACGCCCCGGGACTGACCAGGCTGATTCGATTGTTGGCGAGGAAGAGGCGGCGCAGAGTGGGCGGCAGACGATCGCGCGGCAGCTGGTCGATCAAATTGCCGCTCAGTTCCAGCGTCTTTAAACGCGATGCGGCGGGTGAATCGAAGCTGGGTAAGCGTCGGATGCGATTGTAAGACAAGTCTAAGGAGAAGAGAGATTGCGGAAACCACGTAAACTCAAACTCGATCAGTCGGTTGCGCGAGAGGTTAAAGGATTCCAAATTTCCCAGCCCGATAAAACTTTGACGCTTCAACGTAAAGGATAAATTATTCCCGCTCAAATCTAGATTTAAAAGCCGCGGACTTCCGGCGAAAGCGGTGTGCGCGACGGAAGTTAGGGCGTTGGCGCTTAAATTTAGACTGAGCAGGTTGGTTAAACCCATCAAGTCGGACGCATCCGTAAAGCGCACTTGATTCTCGCTCAGATTCAACGTCACCAAATTCCCCAAGTTTCGAAAGCGCGCGTTCACGTTCTTAATCCGGTTCTGCGACAGGTCTAAAAATATTAATTGGTTCTGGTTTTTAAAGATGGTTTTGGGTAGCGCGGTTAATCGGTTATCCCGCAGTTCCAAGCTGCGCAATTCGTGTAAGCGGTCGAAAATTTGCTCGTGGAGTTCGCTCAAAAAGTTGCGTCCCAAGTTCAAACTCCGCAGCTTTTTCACCGCGTTAAAAGTTCCGCTTTCCACGCGCGCCAGGGCGTTTCCGCTCACGTCCAACCCTTCCAAATTCTCCAAACTGCATAAAAAGCCTTCTTTATTCAACGAGGTGAGGTTATTATCGGAAACGAGCAACTGAATGATACTGTTGCCGCAACGACCGGCCCAGCGGTAACTGGAACAGTTGGTCAGCAAACCGAAATCGTCGTCGCCGCTTAACCGGTTGTGGCTTAAATCGAGAACTCCGGTCAATTTCAGCGGACAAAAAGTCTTGCGCACGAAACAGCGGATGGCATTTCCGACGGAGAGGAACGGAACGGCGCCGGACAAGCTTTCTAACGAGCCGCTTTCGACGTTGGTTTCCGCGCACCGAATGTGGATGGATTTTAAGTTCTTGAAAAAACGAAAGAAGCCGTCGACCAGCATCACCGACTCGCACTCTTCCACCCGCAACTCCGAAACCCGAACTAAAAGTTCCCGATCGAAAGTGAGCAAGTTGGAGACGTCGCCGGAACAGAGCAGAGCAGTGCCGTTGTTAAGGGAACAGGAAGAGGAAACTAAGCTGGAATAACCCAGCACGAGTAGTAACAACAACAATTCGCGCGACATTTTCGCAGGTCGTGTGAATTAATCGCGAGAAGTTTCAGCGCATATAACATCCGCGTTAGAGGGCGCCTCTCACGCTCCCACATACACATTCGTTAATTAACGCCCCCTCGCTTAATGCGGAAAAATTGTCGACGTAATTGCGCACTTCCGGGAGTGTATAGCAGGACGCGTCAGTTTGTGTAAAAAGAGTGGACAGATGACCGTCAGGATTGATGAAAATGTGGCACGCGATTTCCGCCAGCCTTAAAACTCCGATTCTACGTTTAAAAAATGAACCTCTTAAGCGACAAAAACGGCAAAATTGGCAAAAACGCAAAATCGAGGTTTAGCTATTGAAAGTGTTTTTAATCAAATGTTTAAAACAATGAATTAATAGTTTGTTTAAATCTCCTTAATTGAATGCGAGTGTTTGTGAGTCGCAGCCCGGATGTGCTTAATTCAACTCAGTTTCACACGTGACTTTGATTGGATCGTCCTTGGCGCCCGCTGACGTCACGCTTTCCCGCCGGTTACTTAACTATTTGTCTTTTTTTTTTTTTTTTTTTTACTTCTTCGGTCGATCTAATTAGCCCACGCTTTAAGAAATCCAATTTCGAACGTAAGCGTAACGACTGACGTCACGCGTCACTAATTTACGGCAACGTTATTTTATTTTTTTTTTTTACTGTTACTGTGTCGCGCGAATTTATTTTCAAATCACATTTGCGATCGGCAAAAGTCGGGAGTTTTTTTTTCTCTCCACCCGATTGGTTGTTGCAAAAAGTAGCAAAAAAAAAAAAAATGCAAAATTGACAGATTATTGCATTTCCATATTATTATTATTATAATAAAAAAATATATATACAAAGAGAATAAATTGATGAGTTGCCTTATTATTATTCTTAAAATAAACAGATGATTAGCATACTAGGTAGGATGATTGAGTTTGTGGAGATGAGAGAAGAGAAAATGAGGATGTGCGGTGTTGGGTGTCTCCGAAATAAGGAATTAAACTTCCCTCCAATTTTCTAATTACTTCCGTTCCAATTTTATTCAATTTCAACAAAAATTTTTTTTTTTATGTTTATTTTTTAATGTTACCGGTACGCATTAAACGAAGAGGATGCAAATTTTGAAGAAAATTCAAAGTAAACAACCGACTTGCCTTTTTTTTTTTTTATTTATTTAGGAAAGCAAAGTGTAAATATCGAAGATACGTTAGTAATATTTTCTACCAGTAACCCATTACAATTTTCTTTTTCACTTATTAATTAGAACTGAAAATTTTACAAATATTAGTAATAAAAAAAAATTGGGGAGAATAAAATAAGAATTTTTTGATTGGGTAAAAATGCACCTTTTATCTGCGTCGGATCGAGTTTCCTCGGGGGCTCTAAGAATCTAGACAACCATATTATGTTTTGAGCATTTTGTTATTAAAAAATCAAGCCAGTAGAATATTTCTACTTCCGGAAACAAACCATAACTTCATTTTGAAATTTTTTGTGAGATATTTTTTTTTTTAAAAAAAATTAATACGGTACTTTTTTTATTATAAAAATTTAAAAATTAACAAATATTTTTAGGAAAAAAATAATAAAACTTTTTGATAAAAATTACCAAACTTTTCCTAAAAAAAATCAACAAAACTTTCATAAACCTAACACACTCTTTATTAGAAAATATCACCACCATTTTTTTTTTTCTGTCAAAAGCGAACCCTTTGAAGGATGGAGATACATATTTGTCTCTATTTCGATGAACAACAATTTCGCATAACTTTTTCAAACTTTTTCTTCCCTTCCAAAAACGCATTACGCTATTTCTTTCGCGCTTTATCATTATTTGTCGAGCAAAGTTTGAAACTCGGTCGCACTGTCACATCCAATAAAAGCATCACACGCACGTACTTTTGAGTACAAGTACCCAAGTAGACACACAGTAGTAGAACGGCTCGAGAGATGGAAATGGAAGAAAAAACGAACTTGAAATGTTATCTGAAAATGCGGTCTTGTACAATAACAAATGTTCAATGTAGTAAATAGCGTTTTAGAGTTTGCATTTGGCGGTTTGTGACTAATGGCTCCATCCACTCCACCCACCCACCTAGAACACCCCACATGCGCGCACCACGCATTACACCGCGTGACTAATGTATTCCAGCTCATGTATCCCCAGATACGTAAT
Organism: Polydesmus complanatus; assembly: GCA_034692225.1. Lineage (NCBI taxonomy): Eukaryota > Metazoa > Arthropoda > Diplopoda > Polydesmida > Polydesmidae > Polydesmus > Polydesmus complanatus. The sequence goes on from JAQGAZ010001455.1 coordinate 10,752, forward strand.
ACTCCGCAACGGACCCTACTCACCCTCTCTTAAGCAAACCCCACCCCTGTCTTAAACAAACCCTCCACGCCGTCTACTACTACGCCCACTCAACGGCTTCTCCAACTTATTGCCTTCAGTCATGCGCACAAGTGATAGCACTACTCGTATCATCATTACATCCCGTTAAGATGTTGTTTACAAATTTTCCTTTTTTTTTTTTTCTTTCGGAAAAAGATGAAGAAAAAAAAAAAAAGATAAAACACCGGCTGAAAAAAAGATAAAAAAAAAAAAAAAAAAAAATGCGAAATGAGTAATAAAATGTAAATTATTATTATGGAAAACAATGCGGACAAAATAATGTGCTTACATCATACAAATTAAAAGCAAAAAAAAAAAAAAAAAGGATAAAAATTGCTTTAAGATTTTTTTTATTTATTTATTTAAAGAAAAAGCGGAAATTCGTTTCAATAGAATTATTATTATTTTATTTTTTTGTGGGTGGATAAGATCCAATAACTTACCATAATAGACAAGCTATTATGAGCTAAAAAGGTTTTAAATGAGTAAGCATTAAATGAATGGAGATGTAAAATTAAATTCCTCTTTGAAAATCGATACAATGGAAGTTGTCATATCAAAGGAAATTTTTTTTTAAAAAAATAAGAAACGATATTTTAATGACGAGCCAATCACATTAATTCCATGTTTATCACACTATAATTACGACAATAATTATTATTCTTGATTAATTTAATAGCGCAATTCTTAAGACAAAGATATATATAAATCTTTAATATTTTGAAAATTAAAATGTTATTTCTTCGGAATTAAATAATTATTGTGAATGGGAATTTAAAAATGGTTCGTGGACTTACTCTCTAATAAATTAATTACTCCTTGTGAAATGCAGTACAGTATTTAATGTTTTAATTTGCTACAGTTGAATAAAGTGTGTAGTATAGTACCGGTATCTTAAAACTCCCATTTTACCGTACAACCGTTTCATCCCCGAATGTACAGTAGTCGCCAATTTTCATTAGATTCGAAAACAATTCAAGTGTTTTCATTTGTTTGTATTTAATTGCATCCCTCAAATACCAGACAGACTTTAATAAGAAAATTGCTGTGTTTTGTTTTTGTATTGACTTATGTAGTCTTTGTTGACACTGATAAACTTTAACTAATTAGTGGTTTTTTTTTTTAAAAATACTTTTCGTTTCAGATTTAGCGGTTTAATAAATTTAATTAGTTTTCAGAAAATACAGTAGATTTTTTTTTTATCATTAAACTCGATGTCTATCAGACTTTTCCAATTATCTTTAAAAAGCTTTAAACAATCAAATCATTTATTAATTAAACCATAATTACACTTATAATCTTATTTTTTATTTTTTTTTTTGAATCAAAATCATGGTGTAACGTAAAGAGATAATAATAAATGGCGTGGCATGGCTACACCTTTGGTTCAATAGAAAGCAAACCAAAGTTGACGTATCTTTCAAAATACATTAAAATTTCTGATTGGTTCAGCTAAATATCTAAAAACTTTTAAGGCAGATTATTAATTATCAGACAATGCAGATATAAAGTGTTTAGGTTACTCTTTATAGAACCACCGTGTATTTAATTCAGAGTCTTCTAGAAAAGTCGAGACGAAAATTACTGTATAAGCCTACATTTCGTCGTTATTACTACCATATTCCATGGTATAATATTCCATAGAAATGTAATTTCCACTAAAATCTTCGTTTTGATTTCCGATCTCAAAGTTCATATTAGAATAATTTGTTAAACGAAAATATTTAAATTAAAAACGGAACAAATTTTTTTTCCCGTACTGCATGATAATTTTTTGACCTTGTTTTTATACTCGGAAATTTAATCCCGCAGAGAATAAACAGAAAAATCCGACTGATTTTGCGTATTCATACCTAATTTTAAAAATTTGTTTTAAATTTTTGACGTACTGTATTTCTTTTATCTCTTTCAAAAAAAAAAATGTTGTTTACGTTTGCGGAAATAATTATAATCTCATTTGTTTATCATTATTAAAAAAATAAAATCTCATTCACCGCAACCCAAAAAAATTTTACATCAATAAAATTAATCGCTAAATATAAATTTAGAAATTCCATTATCAAATAAAGGAGGAAAAAATTCTTCATTCCAAGTATTTTTAAATGAAACATTATTAAAAAATAGAATTGAAAAAATGCCATCTTTAAATAGCATTAAATTGTAGGCTATACAGGGCGTTCCCAAATAAAACATTTTGAAATTTCAACAAATTTCTAACATTTTCCAACTAATTATATAAATTTTTTTTATTTTTATTCCAGAATTCGCCCTTATTTGATGATCATATCGGTGCGTGAAAATGCCCGTTGACAATCCGTATCTTCAAACCCTAATGGAGGAGGCGTACATGGACAACGTGACGGTGGAGATCGCCGAATCCGTCTCCCTCGGCCACAGCGCTTACGAACGCCTGGCCATCTCCTCCATCCTCTTCATCATCATCTTACTCACCGCCAGCGGCAACATCCTGGTCATGCTGGCCGTGTCCGCCATCCGCTGGATGAGAACCTTAAGCAACGCTTTCGTCTTCTCCTTAGCCGTAGCCGACACCTTAGTCGGCCTCTTCGTCATGCCCTGGGCCGTCCTCGTCCAATGGAACGACGGCTTCTGGCACTACGGCCAACTCTTCTGCTTAGTCTGGCTCTCCTGGGACGTCTACTTCTCCACCATCTCCATCATGCACTTTTCCTGTCTCGCCGTCGACCGCTACCTGGCCATCTCCGACCCCTTCCGCTACTCCCGCGTCATGACCAAAAAGACAGTGGCCGGCCTCCTCATCCTGTGCTGGGTGCTGCCGGGTTTTATCTCCTTCCTACCCATCCTCAACGACTGGAACATGAAAGGCATCGAGCACCTGGCGCCGCCGGCCAACGCTCCCGTCTGCTTCCTGGTGGTCAACACTTATTTCGCCATCATTTGCTCGTGCATCGCGTTTTATATTCCCTTAGCCGCCATCGTCTTCAGTTACTGTCGCATCTTCTCCATCGCTCGGCATCAGGCGCGCCGCATCCACGCGCTGGAAGTGGCGTCGACGCCCGGCAACAACGACGACGGCGAGTCGCCGAATAAATCGCTGACCCGCATTCGCAAAGAGACGAAAGCGGCGAAAACTTTAGCCACCATCGTGGGTGGCTTCACCATATGTTACGTGCCCTTTTTCACCATGAACGTGTTGGATCCGTTCTTCGACAACGCGCTGGATAGCACGCCCGGACATAAGATTTGGATCGCCATCACGTGGTTGGGCTATTGTAATTCCATGATTAATCCGTGGATTTACTACGCTTCGAATCGTAGTTTTCGGGCGGCCTTTCGAAAGATTTTGTGTTGTAACGGGCAGCGACACGGACGCATCATGTGGGACGAGGACAATGACGCCGGCTTGTATCGACCGAATCAGAATCGGCAGAGGAACATCGTGGTGCAACGCAACGGTCACGCCGCTACCGTGGGCAATACTCCTCGAGGATCAACACCTTGCTGATACCCATCCCTCCCTCCCGCCCACTCTCACTCCCTCCAAACCCCCTCCCCTCAAAAAAACTACCAAACTTTGTATTATATTTTACTTTTTCTCAACCCCCTTTTTCTCTCTCCTTACATTTATTTTTAGAATTTAAAGAAACGAAAGGTAAAGAAAAAGAAGAAAAAAAAAGACATACTTTTTTAATAGAATTTTTTTGTGCGCCGGTGTATAAAAGTTGTGTAAACAAATTTGTATTTTACGAAATGTTGACAATTGAAATTGTGATCTTTTAGAAATCAAAAATATGAAAAATTTTTATTATTATTATAATAATGAAAAATGAGATTTTTAAAAAAAGAATACTCTACGGGTTTAAATTTTTGAGATGAAAAAGCACATACTATGACATTAAATCATTGAAATGATTGAATTCTAGCAAAATAATTGCTTCCCACTGGTAAAAAGAATTTTTAATCAATTTTAGATTAAAAATTTATTCTGAATTTAAGCTCGGTTTCTTTTTTTTTTTTTTTTTTTTACGGATTTTTACAGGAAGAAAAATGTTTAATTAACGATAAAAGGGTTTATTCATTTAAGCAAACAAAAAGTTATCATTAATTATTTCGTAAAATTTTTCTCGTTTTAAATCAAAGTTCAATTTTTTTTTTAACCCAGAAACTAGCAAAATCAAAGAATGAAACTATTATTGAATTACAACGATTAAAAAAATATTAATGTATTTACTTAAAAAAAAAAATCAAATCCACTTATTCAGCTACGGGGTATAAAAACATCATCAAATTAAATTAATAACTTTTTAACAAACACTCACCACACACTCGAAAAATTACTGACTAGACATACATAAGAGATAAAGCTTGGCTAGAAAAGTCGAGATGATTTATAAATTTCGCTGACATTCAACAACATCTTTACCAGCATTAACTACAAAAATAATAATTCCCATTCTTAGGTGTACAATGTTGTTGTTTTTTTTATCTCTATAGAATCATCAGAATTTCATAAAAATTTATTTATCACTAAAATACAAAATCATTTTTATTTCCGATCTCAGTTGATAATTAATATTTAAAAAAGGGAAAACTGGACAATCACTAACTGAATAATTTAATGAGTGTCAAACATAATTATTATGCATAGTATAGTATAATAATTATGCCCTACGAATAATTCTATTCGAGTAGAGGTTTCTACTATAGTTGAAAACGCCTTCAAGTATCAAAAAGTGGAATAACAGAAAACTTTTAAATTAAGCTCCAAGGTTCAAAAGAAGCAGAAAATTAAATTTTTATTGCATGGAGCACAAATAAAATAAAATTTTTAATGCTACACTACAGGTATATTTATCCCACATAAAAATCTATTTATTGAAAATATGTTAAAAGTCTTAAAAGAGCTTAATTTCGATGAAAAGAGAGAGAAACAACTTCCATCGATACAGTATTTTGCTTTTTCTCAAAAACTAAACCACGTAGAATATTTCCTTCCCTCCATCTTTAAAAAATAAATCTCAAGTGAATTAAGAAATACCAAAAAAAACTTTAAATAAAAAAATAAAAAAAAAATTGGATGCCAAAAATAATAATAAAAGAAGAAATAAGGTAAATAAAACGAAGAAAGCAAGTAAAGAGCGAAATTCCAAACGTTTATATCTTTATTTTTCTCGTTAACATTCTTCTCATTTTTTATTATTTTTTTTTGTTGGGATCTAATCGCACAATTTGCTACGTGATCATGTGATCTTAGAAAATAAAAAAAAAAAAATAGATACAAAAACAGAAAAAACAATTGCCTGTGGTGTGTTTAATCGCAAATCCTGTGAGAAGAACCGAATCATCGTGGAACGGATCGTTTAAACGCTGGTCGGAAATCGAATTAAATTCGGCGGTGGGTTCGGTGTGGCGCTGTTGAGTTCGGATTACATTTTGGCGGGGAATACCACTTTCGCTCAATTTGATTAGTACGTGCATTCCCGAAGGAAAAAGAATTTACCGCGCGCGTGTGATGCAGCTGCGGTAGGAGTGGAAACTTATATCACTCAACCGCCGTTCTCACGCTTCAAAATTATTAACCTCGAGCAAAAGATTATGGAGAAAGCCGCAAAATTTAATTGAGAATTTAGCTTTTAAAAAAAAAATATTAGGGTGTTTATAATTGTTAAGGTAAACATCGGAAAGTTTCAGTTGGCGACTTTCAAGGTTTATTAGATTATGGCAGGACACGATCGCAAAAATTATAATTAAAACTGACGGAAATTAAAGATAATAAACACGAGAAAATTTTTATCAAATTCAAACGAAACTCAAAATTCTCTCAATGCAAACCATTGATAAATCAAAATAAAATTACTAATCAACAAAAGCTACTAAATACACTTCTTTAACTCCAAAAAACACTAATTTAAATCCAAAAAAATTCTTATTTAACGCCACAAACTAAATAAATATTTCCTTATCAACCAAAATGCCAAGAAAAACCCCTCAACAACCAATTATTATTAATACCAAATGCCATTTTTAATCGCCAAAAACGTTCAATGAAATACACAACCATATAAAAACCAATGTAAAAAAATTTCACTGATGCAAAATAATTAGCCTACTAATCCAATGGAAATAAAAACAATAATTATGTTCAAATGAACATTATACCTCATTAATAAAAAAAAATAATCACTATCGACTCATTCAAAAAAACGACTCATTAATGTTCAAATAAAAACAAACCAGTCATTAAACTTATTCAGAAATCATTCAAAATAAAAACCCCAAATGTAAGGAAAACACTCGAGAAAGCAAAATAATAATTAACCCGAGAAAATAAAAAGCCAAATACACGTACAGTATGTACATGTATTAAACTGTACCAAATTGCGCTAAAAAAAAAGAGATACAATAGCATTAAATAATTTGGAATAATCATTAAACATACACAAAACTCGGAAGTTTATATGGATAAAAAAAATATAAAAGAATTAAAATATTAAACGAAAAGCGAATTAAATAAAATGCAAATTTTGCGCTTCATAAAATCAAAAACCTTCATTGTTTTTGTTTACCCTTTAATCCCGCAATATCTGACAATCCATAAATCAGATTTCTAGTTTATAATATTCAAAAAAAAAAAAAAAAAAATTCAAATTCAAACGAAAAAAATCAAATCATGATGCGTTGAAACATTATAACAACTTTTTTTTGTAAAAAAAAATATGTTTTACAATAAAAAAAATATTCTAAACAAAATTATTACGAATGTATTTAGAAAATGTAAACAAAAAAAATGCACATTCAAAATAACAATTTATTTTTGCGTGTTTTATACAGCATATAAATAAATTCTTTTAGTTGGGAGGGGAGAGGAAGGTAATAAAATGATGATATTCTCTAGTAAATTTATGTCCAGCTATTTTGCGTGTCATTTATTTGGAGCTATAAAAGCGAATGTTGTCATAAGCCAGCTGCCATAACAACGTAAATAACGACGCTACTACATCTCTCTCTCGCTCTCTCTCTCGCTCTCTATCTCGATCGTTATTTGAACGGAAGTATTAAATTCATAATTGAACGATTAATAATCAACGCCGCTTACTATTTATTTACTTATTTTTTGCTTGAACTAAAAAGGTGCATAGAAATTTGTTTACTCAGATTCTCCAGACGAAAAAAAAATATATATACACAATTCAAAAAAAAAAAAAAAAAAGTAAGAAAATGAATGTTATGGAGTGTGGTTCAACGTAAAATCGATTCCGAAACACAGAGAGGAAATGGGAAAGCTCCTAATATAGTCCCCTCCCTCCCCCCAAAAAAATCCAATATCACTTTCTCATTTTTGCAGCAAAAACTATAAATTTCCATCTACCGGATTACCCACCAACACTCTCTCTCGCTCGAAATAGAGGTGCAACATCTTCTCTCGCCAACAACATGTTTTCGACTTGTTGTTTTCTTTGAATATTAATATACATTTAAAAACATTTAAAAAAAATAAAATAAATATAAATTTAAAAGAGAAATTCACTCCGCTCAATTTTTGCATAAAAAAAAAAATAATAATAATAAACAACAATATGTGGATTTAAAAACAATTAAAAATTTTACTCATTGATAATACAATGTTTCGTAGTGACTTAAGAATAGTTGCTTTATGGTTTTATAAATGTTACAAAGCTTTATGAATGATGTTGAATGCTACTGAGTGAATTTAGAATGTTATTTAAATTATTTTAGAATGTTTTTTAAATTATTTTAGAATGTTTTTTAAATTATTTTAGAATGTTTTTTAAATTATTTTAGAATTTTTTTTAAATTATTTTAGAATGTTTTAGAATGTTTGTTGTTGTTTTAAAAAAAATTTTTTTTTTAGTTTTGTGAATGACACTGAATGCTTTATAAATGTTACCGAGTAATTTTTAGGATGTTTTTTGGTGTTTTTAAAATGTTTATTTTTGTTTTAAGAACGTTTCTTATTGTGCTCAAAAGCGTTTCGAAGTGATTTTAATCTAGTAATTTATGAATGTTTGTCAATAATTTAATACCGATAATGCTTCTTAGCGATTTGTCGATGCTCGTAAAAGTTTCAACCAATAATTTATTTTAAGCTTGATTTAAAGAAGGTTTCCTATGACTTCAAGAAAGAGTTCAGAGAATGCTATTGATGAGCAAATCGTGTTTCTTAATCATTTCAGAATTTTTCCAGGTACCGGTACTGTAGACCTACCAAAATTTCCCCAACATTCTCTTCAAAAAACTTGGAAATTAAAATAAAAATAATCTCTAAAAAAAAATTCACAGTTCACAACTCATTAAAACGTACGTTTGCCTATAGAAAAGTGTTTGTGGTAAAAACGTTTGGAGAAAGCATTGGTCTTAAAGAGTGAGTGACTCCGGTTTAAACCCCGATATAAAAGAGATACCGTAAGAAGAAAAGAAAGAAAAATGAGAGAGAGCTAATGTATTTTTATCTTCGCCATTTCCCAAAACAGCCACAAAAGCTAATTTGAGTAGTAAAATTAGGCGTGACGATGAGGCTTACACGGCGCACTAAATTTAATCTCGCGCTAAACTTTTATCTTTTACAACAACAACGAGTTGAGTTTAATTAAAGTCAGCGGCCATTTAATTCCGCAGCGAGCACTAAACTAAGCGCGAACATCCATCACCCGCTCTCTTTTACTTTAATTTCTCCCTGGAGAAACTCCGTCTGGCAAAAATCAGGTGAGTAACTGCGCTTTTCTCCCTTAGTCAAAAAACATCTTGTATCAGAACGTTACTTCCGGCGCGGGCGTAACCGACAACGCGTTTTTCATTGAAAAAAAAAAACAACTCTTTCATTTCCGCAGAATCACAGCCTTTTGTCGCGTAAAGCAAAAAAATAAGCACAAAAGTGAAAAGTAAAGTAATTGGATCTCTCTCCATTTATAAACACGTTTCACTAACAGCGCACCGCGTTCTGAGAGGGATGCTTACTCGGGACCCCATTTAATAAAAAAAATCAAGTTCCAGGATCGTTTTGGAGCTCCTCAAACTTCAAAACTTTTGCGCCAACTTTTGTAACGTTTTCTCTTTCTTTCTTTTAATAGTATTAGCTGTTTGCGAGGTTCAGACAACTTCTCCCCACTGGTTCAGCGGCAAAGGAAGAAAAATCAATTTTATGGAAACGCTGTGTTTCTATTTTTGGCGCAACCAGCATTCCATACATTTCGACAAAACTAAACGAAACCTACAAAAGTAGAAAAATATAAAGAAAGAAAAAGAAAAAAGCAATTTGTTGTTGTTAAGTTGAAGCGGCGTTGTTGATGCAAAGAGATAGGAGATGAATCCGCCTTGACCTTTCACCCCATCCTCCTACCAAATTCTCTCTCTCTCTCTTTCTCATTCCCTCTCAGTATCTCTCTTGTTCTGACCATCAGCGGCTGATCTCGATTTGCCGCTCCAGCGCATTTCGTCATCATTTATTTCTTCACGTCCAGACGACCGGAACTCGCTCTCCACTTCATCATCAGCTGACTAACATCCGCTCATCGTTTTCCCTCCGACGAGTGTATTAAAGAGAGGAGGGTGGGCGGGCACACACCCGGTAATTCATTTCGCTGGCTGACTTAATATAATTCAGCAAATTGAATTTGGCAGAAGTGAAGCGCAAAAGGAGCGGAACGAAGAAAAAACAAAGAGAAACCCGAGCTCATTTTTCAAAAAAACACACAAATAATTTGTCTCGAGAAATACAAAATGAAAATGTGAGTTGTGGCAGCAATAACCAGATATCTCCATTACAGCATTTTCTTTTTTTTTGAGGGGAATATTAAAAGCTGTAAGCCTGTAACATCTTATTAGAAGCGAAATACAAGTCCTCTATCTATTTAAATGTTGATCTTGAACCATTTTTCGAGCAAATGTCACTCATTCACGTGGGAAAATAAATGAGAAATGAGCAAAAACGGAGTTGTCCACTTATTGCTAGCCCTTTACATACTGTACATAAATGTAACAGATATGGAAAGTAATAGATATGGAAAGGGAAGAGAATGAGAGTTTTTGGTAGGAAAAACTAGCAAAAACTTACAACATTTAAATTGATTTCTATTTATAAAAAAAATTTTTTTTTTCAACTCAATTTCAAAAAAAAAAAAAAAAATTATAATTAATTTATTTGATGACGCAAACAAAATGATGACCCACAATTTCATCTTAATAGACATAAAAACGCAATTGCGCGGAAGAAGCCGCGTAATTACATTGAAAACCGACGTCATTTTTAGTTACAACCGATTCATTTTCTCACAAATTCCAGTTCAACGAACATTTTCAGTCTACTGCAATGCGAATTTTTTTAGATGGAAATTAAAAAGTATTTTTTTAAATGGTAAAAATCGCTTTATTTCCTATAATTATAGTAAAAAAAAAAGTATTTTATAGAGTAATAACGCGATTTTTATCGAGAGAAAACTTACTTCTACAGCCGAAAAAGTCAGAATTTAAAAGTTTTTTTTTGTGAGTTTATTAGTTGATAGTTTGAATGAGTTTTTGTCTCGTATTTTTCACGATATTATGTTATTTCAAAGATAATTTTTGTGCATTACTGATAAAATAATATAGACAAGTTTTCAATTGCAATAGTCTTTTTAATATTGTATTATTATTATTATTATTAAGAGTGGATGAGCTGTCATTCCTTGACGTGTATTACATGGCTAAACAGTAATTCCTTAGTTACAGTGCATGTAGGCTAACAACATGTCTGACGGGAAGTTTGCTCGTCTCGAAATTGTAATGTTTATTAAAGTAAATCAAAATCATTATGAAAAAAAAAAAAAACATAAGGTGGATTCAGTAACTCGAGGAAAATATTAAAAGTATTTTGAAAAATCAAGACGAAAAATAATCAAATCAAAAATCAATTTGATTTTCGTTATACTGGAATTTACGGTACAATTCTAACACTGTACCCAATGTATGAAAATAGGTTTTACACTCAATAAAATTTAATAGTGTTTACTTTCTTTTCAAAATAATAATTATTATGTACAGTATAGTCTAAAAAATCGCCCACGTAACCAAATAATTCATATTCTATTTTTTGAATAATTAATCTGAGAGCTAAAATCTTAAGCTTTGAAATGTTAAGCGTAATCCATCTCTTGTCAATCTCGCGTTAGGCGAGGGCGGTGATTCAGGCTCAAAGTCATAGTACAGTAACAGTAGTAGGCGTTGTGCGCAAACTCTCGTCTGCGCATATGTCACCCGTGCCAAAAAAAAAAAAAAAAAAAAGGCGGAGGGATAAAAATGTATTGCCGCCAATATTAAATTTCTGCGCTCGATCAATTTATGATAATCCCCGGCCATTTTTCTCTCTCTCTCTCTCCATCCGCCATCAACGCCATCCAGCGGCATTACGTACGACGTCGCTAACAATGACAAATTCCACCAATTGGATACTTACTCCTACTCTATTTTTTTTTAACGTACTGTAGGAGGAATTTTCAGTCAACCGTCTTGTACGAGGACTCTCTATACTCTAACCTACCAATAACTTATCAATGAAGAAGAGGGAGAAATTGACGTTAAGTTAATATAAAAAATACGCGTTGCACGAGGGATGGGTCATTGGAAAAAGGAATTTTAAATCTTATTTTACATCTCCGTCTTAAGCGCAAGTTTTAAAAAAAAAACGTGGATAACGAAGAACAGTATTTTTAAAGACTTTGGGAAAGGGGGGTCACCGTAGGTAACGAGGGAATAGGCCAAAAACTAACTTTTTTTTTTATTAAAAAGAAAGAAAATAAAAACCGTGCCTCGAATAATAAGAACGAAATTTTAAGTGTAATAACCGTAAATGTGAACCGTGGATACCAAGGAATACCACATAATAAAATGATATTCATACTCAAAAAAAAAAAAAAAAAAAGTTTAAGAGTAAACTAAGAACCGCAGATAACGAGGGAATAGTCTAAAACTATCAATAAAACTTGACTTTAAAAATAAAAATGTAAATGATAATAATGTGAACCGTGGATACCGGGGGAAAACTTAGTTTTATCAATACAAATAAAAAAAAAAAAAGAAATTGACGAAAATGATATTAAAAAAAGTGTAAATACGTGAAACGTGAATAACGAGGGACTATTTATCTCCATTATTTTTTATTATTATTTTTTTTTATTTTTTTTTTTAAAGAATTTCACTAAAAAGAATTCCATAAAAAAAACCTAAGGTATTGTGTTCCCTTTTTCGCATTAGAAAAACGTTATTAAATCACGGTCAGCCGCTTTTCAATGGAAATGCAGTATCAAGATTATTGATTGACCCGGTCCTTTCGATCCGGATCCACTGGCGCGAGCGGATTGCTTTCCACAAAAAACCCGCTCGTGTAGGCGGATGTGAAAACACACCATACTTTTCTCTCGTTGATGATGACAAATGTTTTTATGTTGTTGTAAACAAAAAAGTTAGGAAAAGAAAACGTGATCCTTCGTCGTTATTAAATACGAAAAACAAACAAATAAAAAAAAAGCAAAGAAACACAAGAAAATAAAAGAAAAGGACAAAACTCGCGCGTAACTCTTTCTTTCTTTTTTTTTTTTTTTTTTTCACCACAAACAAAAACAATATCGCGGTTTGTAAATAAAATGCAACCGCCGAGACGATAAAAAAAAAATGAAATATATAATACCGTTGACGGTGGTCGATCCGTTTCCGATATTATTTTTACGGTGTATATAATAATAATATTCAGTCAGGATCGAATTTCTGTGACGCAACAAACTCAATCGTTACTACTAAATCAATTCGACTTTTCTTAATGAGAAAATGTCAAAAGACAAATTCATAAAAAAAAAATAATCAATAAAAGAAAAATTCTTTTGGGAGTTTTGAATTGGAAGAAGGATGAGCTTAGGAAACTTCGCGGAACCCACGAGATTTGGTATACGCGGAACTTGGAAACAATTTAAAACCTCACAAAATCATTAAAAAAAAATAATAATAATAATGCGACTTAAATTTATTCGGAAAAATTATTTGTTGTTATACAAATACAGGGTGTACGTAAAAAAAGTGCACCCACGTAAATTATTAGTATTAAAACCCCATTAATAATATTATCAATAAACATAAAATTTTTGTGTTTTGTATTTTTTTAATGCTGAGCTTTCAGGTTTTTAGAATTAATTTTAATTAATTCGAAATTTAAATTTTTCAAAAGTAGTTTTAACTTTGAATCTCGTTTGCGGAGCGGATTCGATAAACCTACTTAAAACTTTGAATCTGGATTCATAAAATGCCGCACGTTGTTGATTCGCTATGAATCGGTTGGAATTCTACGAATCTTTAAGTGTTATTTCATCTCAACTAATCCTCGCTTTTATCGGGGTTTCCGCTTTTGCGCAGTCCCAACTTGGATTCGTCGTTAAAAACATTTTTACGATTAACGCGCATAAATAACAACAAAACAAATGGCGTTCGAAAAGCGATTGACCAAGTCACTTTCACCTCGCCCCGCTCACACTCTCTCTTTCAACCCCTTCCCCCCCCCTCTCCCCTCCCCGGGGAGGCGCGACGGGAGGCGAAGGGGAAAAAGTGTCGTAAAAGTACACGCGCATTCCGCAACATAATAAAAACGGCGAATAAAATTCTTCTTCTCTTTTCACTTTATGAATTTGCAATTTTGCAAAGTCTTTGCCACCCCAACTTCCGCCCCCCATTCCTACCCTCACTTCCGCCTATACTCCACGTTCCACTTGAACTGAATGAAAGAACACTCGCAAGTGATAAATATGCCGTCACTCGCTCCATAATTAACGACTCATCGTTATTATGTTTATTATAATGCCCTTTATCAGGCAATGGGGGCCGAAATTCGATATAGCGAAGTTTTCTAACGAGGTTACATTAAAAACATGTGAGAAATAAAAGAATTTTATCGATTAAATTCAATGAGGGGGGAAAAAAACCGATGGAAAAAATTTGAAAATACTGTATAACGAACAATTTTCAAAGAAATATTGACTTTTAAACGAACGAGTTCTACGGTTAAACGAGTAGATTTTTTTTTCACTGGACCGAGTTGAGTTTTCGAATGTGCCCTAACCCTTTCCACTTTCTACAGTAGAATAATTTATTGACAAGAGACGAATGTTAAAAGCCATGTCTTCCCTCCATTGTTATTGGTATTTAGCGTGTAAAGGGATATAATATAATATAGAGAGAGAGGGTTAATGCGCATGAGCAGTAAGAGTTCGACGATCTCATTAAGAATTTATGATTGTCGATACCAATGGAATTCTATTAAATAATATTCTCAGCCTTCAATATACGGTAGACTCGCACTCAATTATTCATTTTTTCCATCCATTATACCCTGTACCAAGAAAAACTCCTCGCTCTACAACGCTCTGCATTCGGGGCGTCTTAATTAACGCCGCCTGCAGTCCCATATCCCTCAACCAACGCCATCCCTTATTCAGAACATTAAAAAAAAATACAACAAAAGGTTGTTTTTTTTCCCAATGCAAATTAAATTTAGAGGATTAACAAACATTTTATCGGACTATTAATATTTATTTTTTTCATTACCTGGTACTTCATCCGGTGGAAGAGCGTCAAATCGCATTGCAAGAAGCCTTCAGTAGGGAAAACACTTCTCGGGGTGCCACAGTACCGGAAGTGGATATTCTAAACAAAAAATAGAAAAATTCATTGTTAAATAACTTCTTAAAAGTTTTTTTTTTTTCATAATTAAAAAATGATTTAATAATAAATTCAGTTGGGTGCACCTTTTTTTTTTTTTTTACATATAAAGACGTTATCTACATAAACATCTGTTGCGCCATAAGAGAGAGAGAGAAAAGAGAAATAATTATTCATAAAGCGCATGCGCACATATTTCCAACATCTACCTAATCTTTGACTCAAACAACGCTTGACCACTCCCCCCTTCATTTTATCCTTCACATAGGCCTTGGGGCGTTTTGATGTGTGAAGTGGAAACGCTTTCAACGCCACTCAATTAGAGGGTCGAAGGTGAGACCAATGTTTATTATACAATCATGGAAGCGAGTGATTAGATTGTCGTTTTTAATTACGTTTAATTAGCGTCCACCCCCAACCCCTTCCCTTAACTATTCAGCGATTGGAAAAAGCGTAGTTCAAGGGATTAGACGAGAGGGAGAAGGCGTAAAACGAGGTCGTAAAAAGTGCACTACAGTAGTTTTATTTGCGTCATTCAAATTTTACGCCTAATCCGCACGGAAATTAAAAAGGCTTATATTCGTCTCGCTCATCATTTTTACGATCCCCCGCGGACAAGCGGTCAAATAAGCTGCAATGGCGTTAAAATAGCCAGTCGGAATAAGCAGCGGGGGAGATTGATACAGTAGTGTGTTGGTCAGAAAAAGCTCCCCCTTTCAGCACGCAAAGCGAAGAAAGAGCAACGCACCGCAGACAACATTGAGGAGAATTATAGTGATCGACCAAATAAAAATGCTATTATTCTTAATACTAAATACAGTACAAAATTTTATTGAAACAGTCGCATTACTTTTCGAACGCACCATGAATTTTTTTTTTTTTTTTTTGGAGTACATTGTATTAAATTCATCATTCAAAAAAAGATTAAAAATTTTGATCTGTCAAAAGATTTAACATTTCTATTTATTGATTTTCTTTTTTCCGTTTTTAAGAAACATCTTCATCCGCTTTTTAAATTCTCAAAAAAAAAAAAAAAAAATTGGATGGAACACCATGTCAAAAGAAGAAAATAATTCTTAATATTATAAATTATTACGTAAGTCGGATAAATCTGAATTTTCCATCTTCTAAGCGGAAGAGGAGAAGTTTATCATTCGAATCAAATTATAAATAAAGATACTGAAAGTAACAGATGCTGATTAAAATTGCCATCTTAAACGCACAAAATAAATAAATAAAAATGGAAAACGCTCGTCTTGGAAAACAGAATCTTTCGATGTGCAAATGGATCGATACTTTTAACTGCGAATCAGCTGTTTAAGCGCCATTAAACGTTAAGGTTAACGTAACGTCGCCTTCAATCTCATCTCATAATACACATAACACAGCTCCGTATCACGCATTAATTAAGCGTAAATTTACTCTTCCCCCATTAAAAAATCTCTTCACTCGCACACTATCATCTCCTATCCATCCCCACCCACTCGGCGAATTTAAATACGGAGCTCAATTGCGCATGAACGGAAACGAGCGCGCGCGGCGGTTCGCATCAAAAGGTAAGCGGTACACGAAAGAACATTCTCTTATCCCGGATTTCCGGAAACCCAGGAGAGAGCGAGAGAGAGAGAGAAATCTCTTAACGATCGGGAAGAAGAAAAGTTTTTTGGCGACACGAATGCTCGAAGGAGTTATCGATGACGTCAGAAGGGAAAAGAAGATGTTGCGCGTGATTCGCATTCAAAGATGCGATTGTGTTGAAGGGTGTGCACACTCGAACCAGAAACATATTATGAGGAAAGGATAGTGCTTAACATTTACGCAAATCTCGTTTAACTGCGCCGCGCAGGCAATTAATCCACTAACAGCGCTCTTTAACTACCTCGTATTACGGTGTACAACTTCACACATTGCATTAAAAATAATAATTATGCAAATATTAAGCTCTTTTAACTTACGCAAAAAGTTGAATTAAAAATCGGTTAACAATAAAAAAAAAAGGCATTTAATTCGCTTAACTTAAAAAAATTAAACTCGGTTAACTATACAAATGCGTTAAAACTCAGTTTTTATACTGTTAAAATGCTTCAAAACTCGTTTAACTATAAAAATTAAATTAAAACTCGTTTAACTATAAAAATTAAATTAAAACTCGTTTAACTATAAAAATTAAATTAAAACTCGTTTAACCACAAAAACGCATTTAAATCACTACAAAATTGAAACTTGTTTTAAATTAAATTAAACTCGCTTAACTGTAGAAATGCATCAAAGCTCTTTTAACCAAAAACAAATGCAGTTAAACTAGTTTAAACTATAAAATTATAGCTAAACGAATTTAACTGTTAAATTGGACTCGTTTAACCTAAATTAACGTTTAACGTTAAATTAAATTAAAACTCGTTTAACTATAAAAAATACATCAAAACACCGTTTAACCTCAACATTGCATTTTAATCACTACAGTTAAAGTAGTTTAACCATACATTTAAACTGGTTTTAGTTAATTAAACTAAACTCGTTGAATTAAAACAAGAAAATGTGTCAATAAAATATTACAAGGATTTCGTACAAATTCAGTGGGGTACCGGTAGGTCTTCTTTTTACGAACACCTCGAAGGGGTTTTGACTTTTACCCTACACCGTGTACATCAAACTTTTGATTTTTATTTATTAAAAAACAAAAATTCTAAAACAATAATGTGACCCAATTAGTTAGTTGTTGTGACGTCACTTTTTTTTCTGGTTATTTAAGCGTTAAACAATGTCTTCATCATGTAAACAACTCTCCTTTTTTTTTTTAAATTATTATTACTCTCATCCTTACGAGTATATTAAAGTTGTGTTTGCGTTAAACAATAGCGTGATGAATTACATCCAACTTTTTATTTTCTTCAAAGACAAAAGAAAGAAAAAACTTCAAATATTTGAAATTAAAAAAAAGAAAAAGATGCGGCGTTATCTAACACAATTAGGAGTGACATCCTACGCTCTCTGCTTATGATGTCACTTAATGACACTTTTTTTTTTCTTCCTTTTCCTTAGCGTTATAAATAATCGTTAAATATTTACGACTTTTACTTGGTGAGTTTCGTCTTCTCGATATATCTTCTTATATATTTGTGCATAATAATTAATTGAATAATTCGAACGCATATTTTCTTCATCATTTTCGCGTTTGAATCGTAACTGTCTTAACGATGTACTGAGGATGAGCGAGGGGAAAGGGAAGGGGGATGGGCTGGATGGGAGAGGGTGGGGGGGGTAATAGTAGGCAATTTTATTTTGGGGAATTGAGCGTCATTTTTCTTCTTCCGGCAGCGCGCAAATTGATAATGATTGAAGATGGAAACCATAAATTTAGATGTGGGAGTTTATTAAATAGATGAGGAAAAAAAATAATAAAAATGATGATGGATAATGTCTTAAGTAGGAAAAAGATAGAGAAGAAAAAGGAGGGAGAGCAGCGCCACATTCGTCACAGCGGATGATTTGGGTTTCTGTCTTACCCAGTGTAAGTTTTTGATTTTAAGAGACATTTAAAGGGTTTAGAGAGCTTGGCTTAGTATTTTGTAGCTCTCAAAAATTACCTCAAAAAACAACATCAAACCTCCAAAAAGGTCACCAAAACAATCAGTTACCTAAAACTCAATTAAGTTTCATTAAAACTGAATAAAATTTCACTAAAACTGAATAAAATTTCACTGAAACTGAATAAAATTTCACTAAAACTGAATAAAATTTCACTAAAACTGAATAAAATTTCACTGAAACTGAATAAAATTTCACTAAAACTGAATAAAATTTCACTAAAACTGAATAAAATTTCACTGAAACTGAATAAAATTTCACTAAAACTGAATAAAATTTCACTAAAACTGAATAAAATTTCACTGAAACTGAATAAAATTTCACTAAAACTGAATAAA